>BGNK01004521.1:1566-49855 GCA_003297005.1 Symbiodinium sp. clade A Y106
CCCCCCCAGAGGTGCCCCCCCACCTCCAAGCATAATGATGTCCATATCATCCATGGCCCAACCTTGATGACATCCACGCTGGGTTTTCCGGCCGGTCCAGTCAGAATGTTCCGACTTTGGAACATAATGCCAAAGTTGGAACTTGCACGCGCTCGCTCATGGAGCGCTGAATATCAGGCTGCCTATGTTCCAACTTTTCAGCATCCACTGTAAAGGAAAAAGGTAAAATGTCCGCTGGGACAGAAGAGGAGCAAGGGGATGGAACGGAATGGCATGGTGACTGGAATCAGTGGAGTCCGGATGACTGGTCATATGATGATTGGTCTTGGGAAGAACCGGATTGGAATGGTGAGAGGATTGGTTCTGTCGATGATTGGTCCGGTGACTGGTCTTGGTTCGAGGACGACTGGAGTTCTTGGCCTGAGGACTGGTCCTGGAACACTCAGGAACGGTGGAGTTCTGCTGAGGTCCAGATGGCGAAGCATTCAAGTTGTCTAGCTGGTATGGTGCAACCACACGAGCTACAACTTCAGCAATCACCAGCACCACAATTTCCACTTCGACATTGACGAAGACTTCAACGGCTAGGACCTCTGCAGTAACAACCGCGTCCACAACTTCTACGTCTATCACAACAACAACGAAGACAACCACCTGCACCACAACCGAGACCACGACAACGACAACGACCACCTCCACAACGACAGTGACCTCGACAACGATCAGCACTGTCGCCACAATCTACACCCAGGACCACGAAAAAACATCAACGACCACCAACAACAACCAGCACATCAGCAGCAACCACGACAGCTACTCCAACAACCATCACTTCCACCACTACCCCAATTTCAACCACAACCACCTCCACCACAACTGTCATCACGACAACAAAGACATCTACTACCACATCAACTTCCACTACTTCAGCATCTACCACCGCCATCACCAAAGTTTCTAGCAACAGCGCCGTGTCCGCAGCATTGACTTCCGAGACTACATCCAGAACAACAACTACGACGACGCAGACGACTACAAGCACATCCACAGTGACAACAACGACATCCACGTCTTTTCATCACGACGAGCACGACGACAGTCACTTCAACTTCAACTGTGGTGATACGTCTACAAGGCCGGCAACTATCACAACCAGCACAAGCAGTACAACAACACATCCAAAATGACAACAACGACCTCCACGTCAACGGCAACGACTACTACAAAGACATCCACAACCACCGTGACATTTACGACCACAGTCACCTATATCATTTCTACTCGAACCGAGACGAGCACAAGCACCAGGACAACAACTGAAAGAGTAACAAGCACAACAACCAGCACGAGTACAGTCGCAACAACAGAAACCCCCGTCACAACAAATAGCACAACCACAACTTCGATTGTCACCGAAACGCGTCCTGTAATTTAATCACGACGAGCACTACAACAGTCACAACAACTTCAACTGTCGTGATCACAGCTGTGACAGCAACCATGACAGAGACAACTACGTCGACAACGACAGCTACTAACACGACTAGCGCAAGCAGTACAACAGCTTAATAGAGCCGAAGCGCTAGCTTATCAATGTCAATAAGCTCCTAAGCGCCAAAACAAAACCAACAAGTACCTCCGCGCCTCCGCGTGACTCAGAGCCTACAAGCACCTGCACGCCTGTGAGCACCTCAGCGCCTGAAAAAGGCTTAAATGCGAGTCATATACGCCTAAGCGTCACAAAAAGACAAAATAGAAAAAGCGCCTGGGACCCCACCAGCGCCTAGGCGCCTAACAACTCCTAAAATCCTGAAAGCAGCTGAGCGCCTAAGCAGGGCCCCTTGTTGTGATTGATCCGGCGCCTCTAATTTAACGCCTACAAGCGCCTAAGCGCCTAAAAGCGTGTCAGCGCCTAGAAGCGCCTCAGCGCCTAAGCGACTCAAACCGAGGGCCCGGGATCTGCTTCTACTTCAGCGCCTACAAGCGCCTAAGCGCCTAAACGCGCCTCAGCGCCTAAAAGCGCCTAAGCGCCTATAAGCGCCTAAGCCTCAATGCTTTTAAGCGCCTAAGCGCCTATAAGCGCCTCAGCGCCTAAAAGCGCCTCAGCACCTAAAAGCGTCTAAGCGCCTAAGCGAAACGAACCAAGGGCCCAGGGGGCTGCTTGGCCGATTTGATCCGGCGCCTCTTATTCAGAGCCGACAAGCACGTCAGCGCTTAAAAGCGCCTCAGCGCCTAAAAGCGTGTAAGCGCCTAAGCTACTCAAGCAGAGCCGGAATGTGAATTTCGAGCCAGCCTCTATAAAAACTCCTCAGCCTCTAAGCGTCTCAGCGCCTAATACTACCGTCCTACACGACAAGCGTCTGCCAGCGCCTAAAAGCTCCTCAGCGCCTAAGCGTCTCAGCGCCTAAGATTAGAGGTTTAGAGGCTTACAGGCTTGCAGAGGCATACAAGCGACCAGGCGGAATAATAGAGGCTTAGAGGCTTAGAGGCTTAGAAGCTTATAGGGGCGCCCACAGCGTAAGCAACCCTTAGAGGCTTAGAGGCGTAATCGAAATTTGAGCCCGCTCTGCCGCTGCAATGTAAACGCCCGCTTTGCCGCTGCTGTGCAATAAACAAGCTCCTGCACCAAATCCAACAAGTGTCACAAAAGTACAACATGAGATTAAATTTGGACAAATGTGTTAACCTTACGTTGAAGCAGTACCAGTCCTCAGTTAAATACATGAATGGAAATAAAGTGCCAAGGAAAGCACAAGCGACATAGTTGGGTGCCACATTGACAGATGCAGTAGATAATCATAAAGAAATTTTGCAAAAAATCGGGGAAACTAATGCTACAGCAAACCAACTTGGAATACTCTGGTCAAAGGCGCGCATTTCGAAGAAATGGAAACTGACAATTTTAGATGGCGTGGTACTGAACAAATTGCTGTATGGATTAGAGACTATGCAGCTACCAAAATCAGATCAGGATCGAATAGATGCATTTCAAATGAAGATGTTGCGACGAGTGTTGAATGTACCCCCTACCCACATTGATAGGGAATGGACCAATCGGAGAGTAATAGACGAACTAAAATTACGAGCCCAATATCAGCATGTCAAGTTATCAGACAGGTGGAAGCAGCGCAAAATCACTTTATTAGGCCACATCTTAAGGGCTCCAGCGGACGACCCAATGGAACAAATACTATTTGAACAAGGTACGGATGGACCACGTATTGAACACACTCGTGGAGTCGGAAAGCTAAGAGCCAATTGGTTCGTTGAATCATGCAGAGATGCCTATACAAATGTGATCCCAACACCGAATTTGATGAGCAAAGCATCGCACAAATCAGGGTTTTGGTAACCAAAGCAAACAACCGCGAAGCTCCTTTCAACTAACATGGGTCATTGTGTTTATGTCATCGAATATGTCATCGAATACTTCAAAACAGCGGCAGTGCGGCGCTGGCATCACCTTTTCATGTTTACAGCCAATGTGGTCATAGACCTAGGGGCGCATGATTTTCCATTCCGCAGCTAGGATCCAGTTTTTTCCCTTACGTGCTGGGCAACGCTCAGCCTCGGACAGGCAGCGTGCAGAGAGAGAGAGATACTATGTAATAATATGTTGTGCTGTGTTCTGTTATGCAAAGATATGTTATGCGTTATGGTATGTCGTGTTATGAATCTTTTATGCTACCCTACTGTTGTTGTCTATGTTATGTCTCTCAAGTGTTGGGTCATATATATTACGCCATAAAATGTTTGGCTTTGTGCTGTTATGTTTAGTCCTGTTGTGTTGTGTCAACGCAAGGTTATGCTATTCTACACTAGGTTATGCTAGGCTAGACAGGGCGGAGAACGAGATGCGGTATTAGCGACATGTACATGGTTCATTATACTATGTTAATGTTTAATGTTGTGTTATATGTCATGTCATACGTTATGTCATATGTTGTTACATGTTATGTTAAGCATTCTGTCATATGTTCTGTTGTAGGTCATGCTACATGTCACGTTATATGTTACATTTTTTGTTATGTTGTGTTGTGTTATGTCACGTCAAGTTCTGTCATGAGATGCTATGTTTTCTGTGTATGTATGTACTTGAACAGAATGGCATTTCTTATAATTATATGTCCATACTCATTTATGCAGTATGTATACTCGTACGATCTTGTATGTGTGTATGTATGTATATATAAATATAAATATAAATATAAATATAAATATAAATATAAATATAAATATAAATATAAATATATGCATATATATAGACACACACACACACACACACACTACAGGGAAGTGGCGATGATGTGTCGTTCCTCTCGGAGGCACAAGGCCCTGAACACTCCTCAGAAGTCGTCAGCTCAACAGCATCCCTTCGTGCGTCGGGTTTAGATCTTGGGGTTTGGGGGTGGGGTGTAGAGTTTGGGGCTCAGGAATCTTGGGGTTAGAGTGTAGGCCTTCGCGACTTTGGAGTTAAGGGTTTCTGGTGGCTAGAGTCCAGGTTTACAGTTCAAAGACGTCCCTAAACCCTAAACCCTAAAGTTAAGTCTTAAGATCTGCACTTGACTTGCTTTTATGGACACTGCTGGACCCTGGCTTGTGTAGCCGCTCCCGGTGCTCCAAGGGCTCCTCGTAACGTAGGGAAGGAATGCTGAGTGAATATTCAGTGTTGAGGGTTTAGGGTTTAGGGAGTATGATTGCTGCAGGTTCTCCTAGAGCCCGTGCAGTGTTAGCAGCAAAACCCGGAACGCATCCAATTCTTAGCCCCCAGAACAGGCGATCCCTTGACGGTGGACTTGCCGAGCACCCCGGTGCGCGAGAACGCAACCCACCTCCTGGCCTTCGGCGCCTCGAGCACGGGAGTTCCTTGGCCAAAGCTAGGGCTCGGAATAATGAGCAATGCCATTCCTGTCTAGACTGACTATTACTATATGTGACGAAAATCGACGCCTACTACCCCTACGTTTGGTTTAGAGCTTCACAAAGGCTGAGGTTTTTTTGTCTGTGTTGGGTTGCCAACAGGAGCTGTATTTCCGCTATGCAGCACGGGCCCGGGCTGTATGAGCCAATTCGCGGTAAAAGGATTGCCTTTTGCAAGAGAACCTGCCCATCAGATCATGATGAAGTAAGATCATGATTCATGCATTCAGTCTCCTAAAACTTCATCGCCATAGCTGCATACGATAAACTAAATACCCTGACGGCTCAAAGTTCAAGCGGCAGCAGGAAACATTGCATCATACAGCTCTTGCCACTACAGATGCCCATATATTCAGGACTGGGAATCGTCAGACAGGATCAGGCAGTATGACTGTTGAGGTTGGTGATGAAAAGGCAGTCGCCGATTTTGACGGTGATGATGAGTCTGTTCACCTTGCAGACGGGGGTGAAGATGCTAATGACGTGCTCATGGTGATGATGATGATGGGGTTAAAAGCCCTTCAGTAGAATCACAGATACAAGATGTATGAACTACTCTTATTCGGACCAGGGGACCACATACATACTGAGACTTCGTCTAATCATTGTACCAAGGACAAATCGTGATGCCTGGTGGTTTGGGCTAGTAAGTCACGGGAAACAGCAGAGCAGTGCATAGACATGTAGCACTAGATTATGAGGGTGTTGTTAAAGGGACCAGCCGTTGTAGCGCATGAAGCTACTGTCGTGACCTACACCCTATTGATGATATATATATACACATCTCTCTATCTATACATCTATATATTTATATATATGTCTCTATGTATGACAACTGAAGATGGGTTAAAGCTTGCTCGACACCTCGAGTTGAGGTGAAGGGATTCAGACTGCAGGTGCCATAGAGTCAAGGTTTTGAGGTTCCCTTCACAGCACCACTTGTGCGATTTTCTATGCGGAGATCACGCAGCGAGTGGCGAAGCAGTGTATGTATGGTACACATAGTTTGCCGCCAGCAATGAAATCGGTGATGTTCCCCCTATCTCACACGAAGCCCTAAGTTGTAGGCCGTAGGCCGCTTAGCGGACGAGTCTCATATCCTTTGCTGCCTGCCCTTGCGACCTGAGGATAGCGTTCAGTGGCTGGGCGGCACGAGTTGGGAGAGGAAGAACGAAGGGTTTCGGGCGTTTTCGGCACCGAGGCGATTATTGGCTATAATCTAAGCCATTTACAGGTGGGTAGTTAGTAGGTGGGTAGTTTCCCATAAGCCTCCCATACCACTCCTATAAGGTAAAGGGGGTCTTATGGGAGTACTATGGAAGAAGAACTACCCACNAGGTGGGTAGTTAGTAGGTGGGTAGTTTCCCATAAGCCTCCCATACCACTCCTATAAGGTAAAGGGGGTCTTATGGGAGTACTATGGAAGAAGAACTACCCACCTGTAAGGGGCTTCTATATAATGGTGTCATAGTTACTTTATATTAAATCATATCGCATTATGTTAGATTATATATGCTGTACTGTATTATACTGTAGTGTGTCGTGTGATATTTTATTATGGTGTAATATATTGTGTGGTATATCATTATACTATAGTATGTTGTATTATGTCATATTAAGTTATATTATGTTTTGTGTGGCTCTGTTTTATTACGTCGTACTACATTTCAATATATAACATTATGGTATATTGCATTATGTTATGTTATGTCATATGACAATATGCATAGTATATTTTATTATCGTACATAACGTAGTATGATACGGCAGAACATATATGCTGGGTTGCATTATATGACACTGCATTGTATGAAGCTGTATACAAGTGCCCAGAGACTCCAATATCCCTTAATTAAGGAATATACCTTAAACCATATTGGGGATCCTACTATAATTTATGGTATATTCCTTAATTAAGGGATCTTGCAGTCCCCTAAACCCTAAACCCTATAGATCCCTTATAAGGTCCCTTAAAGGAACCCTAGGTCTTCCTTAATTAAGGGGAATTGCAGTCTCTGCTTGCATGATGATCGAGGACCCGTTGGAGGCCCTGCAACTTTCAATACCCAGACCAGAAGCCTCAGATCAAAGCTTCCAGGGTTCTTTAACGGATACTGTAAGGGATAGCTATAAGGGATACGTCCAGGGATCCTATCAGGGATGCTATAAGGGTTACTAGAATCAGATGAAGCCTCCTAGGGTTTGCTAGGATTTAGAGGTCGGGGTTTAGGGTCTAGGGTTTAGGGTTTAGCTTACAGAACCATGGTCTACGGCTTACTCTGAGAAGCTCTGAACCCTCTGTCCTCAACACACCCAAGCCCCCAAACCTTTACCCCTTTCTCTCACCCCGAAGCTCTTTCAATTTAAACAAGAAGCCCTAACCGCAAAAATCCTAGAGGACCCTAAACCCCAAACCTCTTGAGGTTTATTGCGACCCCTTTCAGTGATTTGGTCTTGCCGACGGCTGTGGCCTCGAATGCCCCAGAGCTGCCTTAGAACGTCCGTTACGGGTTCTATAGATTGTATACGGATACAGGTTAAAGGTTCCAGTCCCGCAGCAGGAAGTGCACGGTTTGGCTTGGGTTGAGGGGTTTGGCGCTGGGTTTACGGCTTTGGCCTCTTGCCACTTGTGTGCTTTGGGGTGACACACTCCTGTGTGCTTGGGATTTGTCTCTAGGTCTCGGCCCTAACCGTCACCCCTCAAACCTCAAAGCCAAAAAACAAATTGAAAGTCGGGGTCAGGGTCTACGAGTCTACTGGCTCCCCGGTGCCCGAATCCAGAGCGCTCGCTTTCTGAGGTCACGTTCGCAGACTCTGATCCTGCAGTTGGCCAGTATGCTGGTCCCGTGACCTTCTTGCGTGGAGAAGATGAAGACTCCATCACACATTACCTGCTCTTCTGGGGCACGAGCACCTTGGCTCTTAAGCTCTTTGTGTCGATTCTGCGTCCTTTCGGTGTGATGGTGCGTGCGTGCAATAGTACCGGAAAAGTTCGAGAGAGGTCCAACATCGCCCTCCATAGACCTGGGTGTCCTTGCTAGCATCTCGGTGGCTCCGTCCTTCACGTGCGTGCCGATCGGTGGATACTGGGCTCTTGTTAAGGAAGTTCGTTTAAGCTACCATTGCAGGGATCTGTAGTAACTAAGATGGTTTCCTTATTATGGTAACTTCAATTCAATCCCTTAACAAGAACCCAGGATACTATTACGGTCTAGAAACCTTGAGTTCCACATGGACCTTCGTCTCGAATGCGGACGACCTGACCTCTCCCGAAGTTGTGGCATTCCAGCAGTCCTGTGAGGACTACTGCCTGAACCTGGGCTTTGGAGTATCATGCTTTAATAACTTTAATACTTTTTTCTTAAAGGAACCCTTATGAAATATAAGTTTATACTTTTTTCTCCCTGGTTACTTAAAAGCCCAGGAACAGCTTGCCCCGATGTGCTGGGTTTGCCATGTATATGTTCGTGAACTCTCAATCAGGTTGCGAGTATTTCGGCTCCGACATTGGGCTTGGGCAATGGATGAATGGAACCAGCTCAGGTGGGTCCATACTTTGCCAGAAGACATCCATCCTCGGATCTTACGGCACACTGCAGCTCCCATCCACCTCGGCACCTCAAGGCATGACACACCTTGTGGTGGTCAGTGCCTACGAGAATACAACCATGGCAAGCGGTGCCGGCGTTGCCCTCGTCGACTACAGCACAGTCGACGTTGTCGCAACAAACCTGTCCTTCGAGGATGAGAACTCCATGGCAGGCTTTATCCAAGGCACTGTGAGGGTCAGCCCTGCCGTGGATGAGTCAGAGATCTCCGGCTATGCAATCTATTGGGGTCAGAGTGCCTCGGCCAAGCTGGATGGGGCCGAGCCAGGTTTGCAGGCCCAGTTCTTCGCTCTCTCCAGCTGCCCATGCTCAAGCTGCACCGTGGACTTTGCTTCTTTGGGCGCACCTCTCCTGTCACAGAGCGAGACCGAGAACTTGTACTCCTTCGCCCGTCCCGCAGGTTCTTTGTCAGTGTGGCCTGGTCTCAACAGAAGCGAACTCTTCGCTGCAAGGTGGCAGGGCAGAGTGACGGTAGTCAACCCAGGGACATACATGTTGTCTATGATGTCTGATGATGGAGCACGCCTTTTCATCGACGGGGCAGAGGTCATGTCTACAAGTGGCAGCACTGGCGTGACCAGCAGCTTTAGTTCCGCGTACATGCCAGCGGGCCCCCACGAAATAGAGCTCCAGTACTACCAATGCCGTGGTTCTTCTGGTTTGTCAGTCCAGGTTAGTGGACCGGACACGGCTTATATGGATGCTAGCCTTTGGGCAGTTGCCCGTCAAGGGCCTCTCCTTCGGCCGCCACTTCTTGTTTTGGGCAAGACGGGCTCGGATGTGACAGGAACCATCCCTGCAGGGACCAGGGCCCCGGTTGGTGCGACACACTTGTTGGCGTATGCGCAGGCTTTGAATGGCTTTGACTCGACTTCCTGGATAGGCCTTGAAATCCAGGACCTGGTCCGTCCGAACGGCACGGCTCAGTCAATGAATTTCACCGATGTGAATCCTGAGGCCAACTTCATACAGGGAATTCTGGTGATCAAGCGTGCGTTGGAAGAGGCAGAGGTGAACTTCTACAATGTCTATTGGGGCTCAAGCGCAACAGACATCCTGAATGTGACCTCGCGCAGTGTGGCTGGCTTGGCCGACACTCGCCCCACTTGTAGTGGTTCAAGCTGCAGCCACATCGACATAACCTCAGGCAGCAGCAGTTCTGAGTGGATCGTGTCCAGGGGTGTCTATGACAATCATGAGAATGCAGCCATCACGCTAGTAGGGCCAGCAGAGATTCGCTTCACCTACCTGCACACCGAGCGCTGCTGTGATAAGCTTGAGCTTTTGGACACCTTCTACTCCGGCTTCACAACGCCAACCGCGACCATCACCCTGACGGAAGGCATCCATGTGGCCACCTGGAACTCAGATTTCAGCGTCACAAACAACGGTTGGAGCTTCACTTACAACTACCAAGGCACCTCCAGCGGACGTCCCGGGCTCATTGCCAGCCTCCCGAAGCCGGAGGGACGACAGGACATCGCTCTGCCCATCGCTTCACAGGAGCTTCTTGGGCCTTTCTTCATCGTGAAGACGGCCTACAACCTCACGGAGAGCAGCGCCTCCCTGGCTTTGGAGATCCAGGACCTGGCGCCCAACACCATCCCCATTGAGAGCGTGAGCTTCACAGACACGGACCTCGGAATGGGGATCTTGGGAGGGAGCATCTCCATCACGGCAGCTTCCACCGTCACGGGCTTCCGGGTCTACTGGGGTCGCAATAGTACGCACCCCATCGACGGAGGCAGCCCAGGGCTACTAGCGGAGTACTTCTACTTGACACCAGGTGCCCGCTATGAGGTTATACCTGACCTGGACTCCATGGTGCCAGATCTCGTGCATGTCGAAAGTCAGGTAAATCATCCGTCAACTTCAGAAGCATTCCCGGGTGTCGCTGTCTCGGACGCTTTTGCGACGCGATGGACCGGTTACATCAGCATTGGCTCTGGTGGCAACTACATCTTCACGCTTAACTCAAATGACGGCAGCAAGTTGTACGTGAACGATGTACTTGTCGTGGACAACGACGGGCTGCATGGTATGCAGTCCTTGAGTGGGGATGCTTACCTCTACCCAGGCTTGCACAGAGTCAGAGTCGACTTCTTCGACTTGGAAGGCTCACATGGTATCATCCTTTCCTACAGCGGCCCGGACAGTCGGTACGAGAGCATTACTGTGCCAACAACTGTGTTGCGACATGGATCTCTGGACAGCACTCTCGTCGGCGAGTGTGTGGCTCAGGCTGGATCCTGTGTAGTGCAGGTCGACAACCTCACCATCCCCGCTGAGGCCTCGCACCTCCTCGTAAAAGGATACGACCAGGACGGCGAGAGCACGACCGGCGCGTCACTGGTGGTGGAAGATGCAGCAGTGCCCACACAGACAGCTGCAGGAATTTACTTCCAAGACCGCGATCCTGTAGCGGGCCAGGTGGCTGGGACCATCGTCCTCGAGCCAGCAGAGGACCCGAGCCAGATCTCCCACTACGTCATCTACTGGGGCACATCGCCCACTGCCAAGCTCGGAGAGCCTCTTGCACAGATTGCAGCAAATGCGACTGGCAGCTCCTCACGAGGTTCCTGTGGTCAAAAGGGCACGGACAGTACCCCTCTGCGCTTCACCAGGAATGGCATCAATGGACCGAAAATCGTCAACGGACAGGATGCTACTGAATGTGAGTGGGGCTGGCAGGTGAGCCTGCGCACAGCCGGTGGCTTCCACTTTTGCGGAGGCACCTTGATCTCCTCAAAGTGGGTGATGTCAGCGGCTCACTGTGTTGATGGAGGTGGCAGCATGGTGGTCGTGACGGGAGATTTCGACAAGGACTCCGACGGGGATCAGCACGAGCGAACCTATCAAGTCCAGCAAGTCATATCACATCCGGACTACAACTCGAACACCATGACCCATGACTTCGCTCTCATTGAACTGACGGAAGAGGTTGAAATGGGATGCGCAACAACGGCATGTCTTCCCGACTTGGAGGTGCCGGTGGGTCAAGAGTGCTTCATCACTGGCTGGGGCACTTTGGCGAGCGGGGGCTCGTCACCATCGATCATTCAGGAGGGCATGGTTCTCGCCCTCAGCAACCAGCAGTGCAATTCTGCTTATACTGGCCAAATCCTCGATGACATGCTCTGTGCTCAGGGCACCTCAGATCAAGGAATCGTGGATGCATGCCAGGGCGACAGCGGCGGCCCCCTTGTCTGCCCCACCGCAGATGGCACCGTGGCTGTATTTGTTATTGCCGCTCCTTGACCCCCACTCCCTCGGCTATCCCAACTCCTACCCAGACTCTAGAACCACTTCTACTACTGCAACTACTACTCCCACTTTTCCTACTACTTCTTCCTCGACCACTACGACGACGAGGACTACTACTATTACTCTGCTACTGCGACGACTACTACTGCAGGAATATGGCGACTGCGACCACCGCGACAATAACGGCTGCTAAAGCAGTTACTTCATGATATTTCATGATTGTTCGTCACAGAAGGTTGCATAATGTATACTGTATAACTGCACAGCTGTATGTATCAGCACAAGAGTGGCGTAACACTGAAATACGAGCACGGCACAATGAGATTACAAGAACGCACACGCCATCTCTTAGATAGTGATGTGCCAAGGTTACTGTACCCGGCAGAGCAACACACTCTTCAGTGATATGTAATGGCGACAACACCGAATTCGATATTGCTTTCAAAACCAAGGCAGATACGTGCTGCACGGCGCAACATCCTGGGGCTATGGGTGTGCTGATGCTGCCTATCCCGGGATCTGGGCACGCATCACCTGGATCCTTCCCTGGATCGAAAGCCACACAGGTGGGGCTTGCCTTGTCTTGTTTGCTGTCCTCTTGCGATATGTTGCTGCAAAGCATCAGCGAGGTAGCATGACGTAGAAAGCCGTGTGACCGTAGAAGGGTCCTTGCTTCCGCTGGCCAGGCTTGACGCCTCAGACCGGTGGCGAGGGTAATCTCACCTACAACATCACTGGAGAGGCCATCCCCGCAACTGCTACGCATCTTCTGGTTTTCACCTCCATGCATGGGGCTGAGATGACGACCGGGATTAGCATTCCAGTGGTAGACTTTGCTCCATCTTCTACTGCGCCTACTTCCCTCGCGTTTACCGACACGGATCCTTCTCCGGGAGAGCTGGGTGGCACAATCATCGTTGGCCGAGCCTCTGATGAGTCGGACATCACCCATTATGCCGTCTACTGGGGTTCCTCAGATCAGGATGTCCTGGAGCTCTTCGCACAGGTGCCCAAGGGTACCGGAAGCCTCGAGATCCCGGTGCCCGCGAACACCCCGCTGCCGACGGGTGCAACGACCTTCCTGGCCTTTGTGGTGGGAATTTCAGGTCAGGGTTACAACAGCGTGGCGACTTCGATTCAAGATTTGGACCAGTCCAGGGCTCCCGGAGGGCTCAGCTTCCAGGACAGCGATCAGGGAGTTGGGACCGTGGGCGGCACTGTGACGATCCAGAGGGCGGCCAGTCAGACGGGAGTTACGGGCTACAACCTCTACTGGAGCACGGGCTCTTGCGCCACGCTGGGTGGCCAGATTGCAAGCGTGACTGTGGAGCGGAGTGGCATCGCCCCCTACTGCTTTACGGGGGATGCATGCAGCGACATCAGCATTTTGCAGGAGGATGTGGGAGTCTACGTCGTTTCCCGTGGCATGAGTGGGTACCGCAATGATGAGCGGGCAAGCCTGTACTTGGAAGGCCCGGGCACCATTCGCTTTTCTCGTTTCGGAACTGAGGGTGGCTATGACACGCTGACCATCGATGGAGTGGCGCATTCCGGCAGCAGCGTGCCAGCGGATGTTCAGCTCGGGGCAGGGCAGAAGCAGGTGGATTGGTTCTCGGACTTCAGTGTGACTGGAAGTGGTTGGGTCTTCCAATACGAGTCCTCCGGGAGCTTTGGGGATGTGAGCTACCAGCTGGCTTCTGGCACTTTCCTGCCCAGCTCCGCCACGGAGATGATGGTCTTCTCGGTGAATGAGGGCTCAGAGTATCGGGAAGCCTGTGCTGCCACAGCCGTGTCGGACTTTGCACCACCAGCTCAGGTACCGCAGGCTGTGTGGTTCCAAGACCAAGACCAGGCTAGCGGAACTGTCGGAGGAGATCTTATCATCTTGCAGGCTCGTGACCACAGTGGCCTGGAGTCTTATCACGTCTATTGGGGTGCCAACTCCACCCATCGACTTCCAAATGTGGCCATGTTCGCGGCTGTGGCGGCCACATCCCCTTCCACAAATCTCACAGTCACCATCGCGACTGGAACCTCTTTGCGCGTGAATGCCAGCTACCTCCTGGTCTTTGCCTCTTCCGCCAGCGGAGAATCAAGCCAGGGGCTCAGGGTTTCAACTTTGATGCTAGCGCTTTGCGTCGTGGCCTTCAACCCCCGACCCAACATCATCCAACATCCATACCTGACCCCGAACCTCAAGCCTCAAGCCCCACATCCTGCAAGAAGTCCAGCCGAGGCACGCCCGGGAGTGTAGCCGTCTTCGACTATGAACCTGCCCAAGACGCGGCAACCTCCATCACCTTCCTGGATGTCGATGCAAGGGAAGGGCTCCTGGCTGGAACTCTTTTCATCGGACGGGCCAGTGATGAGTCCTCCGTGGACTTCTACAATGTCTCTTTGTCATAGTTAGTTGGATAACATTTTACAGTATTATTATTTTATTGGTACTTAAACGCAAAAAGGAATAAACATGTACATTTTTAATCCTATCCCAATCATGAAACTAGGTCTACTTCTCCCTCGGCAGCCAGAAGCTGGACCTCATTGGGTCTGTGCCCGCACCGACGCTTGCAGCAGGGCACTCAGCATCTTCCAGCCGGCGTTGGTACATGGGCCATTGACTGTAAGAGTGTGAAAGTAAACCTGCCAGAAAGAGGGGCAGGTGAGTTTACGATAGGCTTGTCAGTGGATCAGCGGGGAGTGATTTGATCGGCATGGGGTTGGTGGCTGGGTGGGGTTGGGTGAGAGCGTGTGTAGTTGTTTGCTGTGGGGTGGATAGGTGGCTGAGTGGGTGAGGCTGTGATGAAAAAAGTCTTCTTGTATGTCAGTAAGAAAGGTTAGCAACTTAGCAGCGCGCATTAACTTGTACCTTGTACGGGTAACGGTCCTAATCTTGGTCCCCTTTGAAGCACCCTGTAGAATTCATTCGTCTCTGAATCGGCACCCCATAATTTGGGAGCCCAATATACGGACCCTGGCCTTAGTTTTGGATAAGAACCGATCGCACGTGTGTTGGGTACTGGGCCTGGGCCCAGGCTAGACCAAGCTGCAGCGGCGCCAGCTGTAGCGAGATTGACATCCGGTCGGTGGCCGGCGGCATCGCCTACGAGGACGGCTTGGGGCGTGTTTGCGCGGATTTCGGGCTTTGGGAAGAGGCGTTTGGGTTTCGGGTTCACATTAGGTTGGGATGCGGGCTGTGAGGTCTCTCGTGGCACCTCCTATGGCAATAACGAGGTGGCCAGCATCGCAGTCACAGGACCTGGCGTGGTGAAGTTTACCTTCTTCACCACGGAGGCGGGCTACGACTTCCTGACCATTCTGGGGACTGCCTACTCCGGAAGCAGCATGCCCGGGGATATCGAAATTCCGGCAGGGACCCACGAGATTGTGTGGCGATCGGATGGCTCCGTAACTACCGGGGGATGGATCTTCCGACTGGAGTCCGGTGCGAGTGCCATCTTGAGCGTGGAGGTACCCCAAGGCACATCCATTCCCCGGACTGCAGACAGTTTGCTGGTCCTGACGGCATCAGAAGGTGGAGAGATGGCAACGGGAATTACAATCCCGCTTGTTGATTACAACCCCCCGACGATCGTCCCCGTGTCTGTGCAGTGTGAAGACACTGACCCCAGCATCGGTGTGTACACTGGCTTCTGCAATGTCCGCAGAGCCGAAGTGGAAGTTGGAGTCGTGAGCTATGACATCTACTGGGGAATGAATGCATCCCACCCCATCCCGGGATCCCCTGCCCTTGGCCGGGCGGTCTTGGACGCTTCGGCCACCGCCCTGGTCACGGCCCAAATTCCCAGCACTCCGATCCATTCCTCCGCCTCGCATTTGGTGGCGTTAGCCGCGGGCCCGGGCGGTGTGGCTCCCCGGGGCGTGGGGACCCCGGTGCTCGACAACTCCGGCTTGTCCCTGAATCCCTCCAGTCTCAATGTGGTGACGACACCAGGTTCCACGACATCCAACGTGATCACCGTCACCAGTTCGGCCGCCGAGGATATCACGTTGCAGGCTCCCTACATGCTTTTTTTCGAGTCTACACATTGCATAACTGTAGCTGTAGCTCTTGCGAAATCTTGGAGGCCCTTCGTTTCTTCCTGCGGTGTTGCAGGTGGGCATCGTCTTCGAGGACGATTCGGCACAGGGCGCGCTCCCCGAAGCTATCGCCCCAAGCACGGCCTCATCGGGAGTTGCGGGAGCCAGCCATAGCCTGCCTTCCGTCTGCCAGGGATCAGATGCGCTTCTGCAGGGCAAGAAGCGCCTTCTCTTCAAGACCAAGGCCAAGAAGATGGATGCTGGGACAAGGCGTTTGCATGCCAAGAGCGTCGAGGCCAAGCATGGAGTGAAAATCCAGGCTTTCGAGCGCCTGGGTGGTGTGGCCTTTGCTGAGATGAAGAATGCAACGGCGAAGCAGTTCTGCCAGATGTTCCTTGATCTCGACAACGATCCAGTGGTCGAGTATGTAGAAGAAGACCTCATGTGGCTTCCCCTTGGCAACAAGCTCCAAGTGGAGGACATGCTCTTCCCTCCACCAAGACCGCAACCCGAGCCCAAGCTTCACGGGCGAATGCACCGCCGGCCGGGTGTCTGTGGCAGTAGCACCTGCGGCCGCACAGAAGGGCACCCAAACGATGTGGACTTTGCTGACCTTTGGGGTTTACATCAGGATACCAGGTGGCACTCTGGGAAGCTTTGTAATCTCCCCTATGGTCGTGTCGACAGGCCTATTCATAGATACTGCCGTGCTCTAAAACTCACAAACTACAACCCAGGACAGTGATGTGGACATCGACGCCCCAGAGGCTTGGGCTATCCACCAGGGAACCAATGGGAAGGTGATCATGGCCGTCCTTGACACAGGCATGTCCCTGCGACACGGGTTGTTTCATAAAGTCGCCTTAACAATTAGAATAGGGTTTGGGGGGTATATTTTCGCGCAGTTATAAGTAAGGAACCCCATATAAGGAATGATTCAGGCTCTTATATTAGGGTCAGCTTCGCAAGCTGCGATCGAGGAGGCTTCGAGGCAAACTGGTGCAAAGTTGTAAAGAGCAGCTGCACATGACAGCGTGCCTTGCAGTATCCCTTGGGTTGAGTAGCAGCTGCACATGACAGCGTGCCTTGCAGTATCCCTTGGGTTGAGTCACCTCTTTTGCAGCCTTCGCTCCACCGTTCTACGCCCACCAACCACAGCACGCGCCTGTCCGGATTAAAAGTCAAACTTATCCTGATGCAGGCACTGCTCAGCATGCTCAGCTTTCGCCTTTCCTTTATCCTCTAGCGCACAGGCTATGACCGGTGAAGCAAGTGCCACAATGTTGGAGGCAGACCCACGTCCTGCATCTCTCTAATGTCCATTCTAAATTTTCTGTCGGGGTGCGGCACGCCTCAAACCTGAGTGTGTGGCATGGTCCGTGCAGACGCCGTTTCAGTACTAGCTAAGCAGCGACACCCTTCAAGGATCGTATTCCCCAAGCTTTCCGTGATGGGAACAAGAATAGCTATTGAATAGCTGCTGCCACGTTTTCACAATTAAGCGGCTGTGACTCATCATTATGCCTTTTGGTTGGAAGTTGCTTGAATGACAGGCGTCGACTACAACCACGAGGACCTCCGCAATCAGATGTGGGTGAACTCTGGCGAGATTCCGGGTGATGGCATCGACAACGACGGCAATGGGTATGTGGATGACGTGTATGGCTACGATTTCCATAACAACAACGGCGATCCGATGGACTCCAACGGTCATGGAACCCACTGCGCAGGCACAATCGGTGCAGAGGCTGGAAACTCTATTGGCGTTGCTGGTGTCTCCTGGAAGCCCCAGATCATGGCATTGAAGTTCCTCGGAGCAAGTGGCGGCAGCACAGCGGATGCCATCCGTGCCTTGGACTACGCCGTGATGATGGGCGCCCAGATTAGCTCGAACTCATGGGGCGGCGGAGGATACTCTCAGGCACTGGTCGACGCCATCGATGCAGCTGCCGAAGCTAACCACCTCTTCATCGTTGCGGCGGGCAACGACGGGAGGGACAACGAGATTACCCCAACCTACCCGTGCAGCTACGATCGACCGAACATGATCTGCGTTGCATCTACGGACAGTGCGAACGACATCTCGTCTTTCTCCAACTGGGGCACAACTGTGGTGCACATTGCCGCCCCGGGTTCCCGAATCTACAGCACATACCCCAACAACCAGTACGAGTTCCTGTCAGGCACATCCATGGCAACACCCCATGTGTCTGGTGTTGCCGCCTTGGTGCTGGATTATGTGGACACACTGACCTATGCCGAGCTTCGGAACCTGATCTTGACGTCTGCTGTCAGGTATGCCAAGTTCGATTCTCGGGTGTCCACGGGTGCTTTGCTAAATGCCCATGCTGCTCTCCAGATGGCTGGGCAGTTTGCCTGGGCTCGTGTGACAGGCCCCGCCGCGTCCGGAAGCATCACTGTGCCTGCTGGAGGTTCTGCCGAGATCACCCTGGAGCTGGGCAACGACCGGATGGAGGAAGGAGAATACCGGGTGGCTTTGAGAATTTGGAAGCAAGTCAACGATATTCTTTACTCACGCCTGGTACCGGTTGTGTTTACTCTGCATCGCTTCGGGTCTGCACCTACAGTCGGTGCTGGAGGCATAGAGTTCCAAGACACAGATGCCCGACGGGACGTGATCGCAGGGGCCCTCACGATTACCAGAGCTACTCCTGCACAGGACTGTCTGGTGCTTAGTAGGGATCCCTATAGTAGTCCCTATATAATCCCCAATATTCGTCTCCATAATCCATTCCCCCATTCCCTACGAAGAACCAGACAAAAAAAAGCTAAACCCTAAACCCTAAACTCCCTATACTACACCCTTGTAGTAGCCCCTGGAGACCCCATTAAAGGAACCCTAAGAACCAGACAGAGGAAGAGACCTTTTCTCAGTACCACATCTTCTGGGCAGATGCATCGCAGACTAGGACGAGTGAGACGCCACTTGCAACTGGGTTCTGGTTATAAGAGCTGTAATCTGGGTTTAGGGTTTGGTGTTTTAATTTAAGTTACCAGAATGCAGAAACCACAGTATTTACTATAGATTCCAATTATGGTAATTTAAGGTAGTTTAAATTAAATTACCATAATAAAAGAAGCCATATTTTTTACTCTAGATTCCTATTGTGATAATTTCATGTAAACTCCTTAACAAGAACCCAGGCAACTTTGGACACCGGGAACATCCTCCAGGACAACTTTGCGTTTTTCGACAACTCCTTCTGGTTTCCTCCAGACTCGGATGTGGCAGGGGCAAGCTGGTCGGTGTCCAGCGGTGCGGCCATCTTCTCCGGGCAGTTCGATACCTCTCACCTCACGATGGCACGTCGTTTTGCACCGCCCTTCACTATGAAGGCCAAGGTGCGAAAGACGGCCGGTGCCCTGGCTCACATGGTGATCCAGGTCGGTGGGGACTCCGTCAGCCTCTTTGGTTCAGGCGGACTCCGTGCCATGTTCCTGGGGTCTCAGAAGATTTTGGTGTCACCAGATGGGCAGCACTACTCAGTGCCCTGCACCTTGGGCACCTGGTTCGAGGTGACGATCACGGTTCTGGCAACTTCGGTCACCTTTGCCGACAACCAGGGGTGCCAGGAGATCATGCAGAGCATCCCAAGCTCGGACGAGACGAGAAGCATCCGCATCGGTGCGGACTGCGCTGGTGAATGTGCTGGGAGTGTTTGGGACAGTTTCGAAGTCAGCGGTGGCTTATACGCGACCTTCAACGTCCCTCCCTCCACGAGCATCCCTGCCAATGCCGCCGGCTTCATCGTGCATGCCTGGAATGTATTGGGCTTGCAAGCCACCGGCCTCTACATGCCTCTGTCAGACCACCGAGTTGCCATCCGGGCTGCGCAGCCCGTGCAAGTGACCGCGGGCTCCGCCACGACGTCGAGTCTTGTCCTATCTTGGGTTCGTGGTGCCCTGAATGACTGCAGCGGGGGCTTCGAAAGGTACGAGGTCATGATCCAGGGCGCAAACGGCGGATGGTCCGAGCCGACGGGTTGCTCAATGCTGGTGAATGTGAACGTGGAAAGTTGCACAGCCATCCAGCTTTCCAGCGACACGGCTTACCAATTCAGAGTTCGATTAATTTGCATCTTGGAGGAGACACAGAGCCTTTGTCATTGTTGGATAACATTTTACATGTTTTTGTTTGTCATTTTTTATGGCTACTTAAACCCAATAAGGACTACCAAGTTACATTTTTAATCCTATCCCAACCATGAACTAGGAGCCTTTGGAGTGAAATCTCGGAAACGGCCATGACGCTTCCCCTGCCGGCTGCCTCTCCCACGCCCCTTCGATGAAGAACGGGAAGAGTTTTTGGGATGCGGCTGTTGCTGTTGATGATATAAATCAAGAATTACCTTAAGGACCCTAAACTATGGGAACTATGGTATATTCCTTATTATGGGTAATGCAGGATTTATATCATCAACGGTCTGAGCTGCCTTGCCAGAACAGCCCAGCCGGCCGTAGCGAAGCTGATACTTGAGAATGCCACTCCGCTCTCCCACTGCCCTTTTTTTTCTCCCTAGGGATCTAAGGACTCATATATTAAGGCTTTGGGCCCAAAGACCATACTATAAACGGGTTTTGGGCTATTTTGATCCCCACGGTTTTATTGTTCTGCATGTAGGCCGGAACAGAGCGTCGGCTCGTCATCAACCTCCTAAGATCCAGAGAGAAGGGGGGTTGAAGGTTGAATAACAACTGCCAAAGCCTCCTTTTTTTTTGTATGGCCCCTATAAATTCCATATTGCGGTTTATGATAAGGACCTACTACAAACAAGTATAGGTTGTGATAGTTTAAGTTAAAGGTAGGTTAGGAAGCCTCAAGAATCCAGGGCAGTTCGCGCGCGGTTGCCGAGTTCCACTGCGCCCGGGGCCCAGCTCCCCACTTTTGAAGGTTCCAGGACGGAAGCTTTGAGAGATTCGGGTCTCAGAGCTTGAAGGTAGGTGAAGAATACCGCAGTGTATCTTGAGAGCAGCTCTTCTTGCTAGTTCTTCCGATGTTTCGTGTCAGGCTGTTGGTGTCCTGGGAGACGGGGTTGTTGAACGACTGCGAGTTCGAGGAGGCCGTCGTGGAGGGTCAGACAAACGGAGGAGCCTGGTTCCCGCCAGAGGGCTGCACGGGGCTGACGAATTTGAATTCCTACCACTGCACAGCAGAGGGCCTGACACCCGGTGCGGAGTACGTCTTCCGAGTCTGGACCAACTGTGCAGATCGGATGTCCTCGAGCCCCTACAGTGCTCCGAGCCTGCCGATCTCCACGCTGGTCGCCGCACAGACCTGGGAATCCTCACAGCGGAGAGTTCTCTCCGTGAGCATGAGCACTGACATCGACTACAGCGAGGTGCAGGCCAACCCCGAGTTGCAGAGTTCCTTGGTCTCCAACATCATCGAGGCAACAGCGAGCCGGATGAACGTGGATCCTTCAAGAGTCCGAGTCGAAGTCTTGGCAGGAAGTGCTCTCACGGGCCGCAGGTTGTCCGCTCTTTCCACCGTCTTCTCCGTGGTGGTGGATGGAGTCTCGGAGGACACATCGGCTGAGCAAGTCTCTGAGAATGTGGCAGCAGAAGTTTCCACGGTGGTGCAAGCCGAGACAGGCACGGCCAGCGAGGTGCAGGTGTCGAGTGTCAACAGTCTCGTTGCAGCAGTTCCCCCGGAGCGGATTACCTGGACGATGCTTGGGCCTGACCGTGTTCAGCTCCATTGGAACGCAAGGCCACTGAACGACTGCTCCTTCCTCGCGTGGCAGGTCCATGCCCGATCCGGGGATGTCGAGCTAACACCGCCTGGCTGCGCAGGTCTCGTGAACCTTTCAGCCACCTCCTGTATCGCCAGCGGCTTTGCCACGGGCGCTGCATACACCTTCGCCGTGTCGCTGCTCTGTGCAGATCCGGCTGTGAGCAGCGAAGCTTCGGAGGCAAGTACGCCTTGGGTTGTGGGCTCGGTGCCGACGCTGATTTCCGCGGAGTTCACCGCAGGCTTTACTACATTGCTTCTGACTTTCGATGTGGTGGTGACAGAGCTTCTGACTCCAAGCTGCACCAGCGCCTTCAGCGAAGCAATCAGCCAGAAGTTCGGCAGTGACTTTGGATGCAACGTGGCCGGGTCCCAGTTGGCGGTGACTTTAGGACAGGGGGCCACGTTGGTGCTTGGAGACTCCATTAGCTTGCAGATGACGGCTGGCCTCGTCGGCGTCACCTCAAATCTCCCGGTGGTGGAGGTCTCCGGCTTCCTCTCCGCCTCCCCTCCGGTCGTGTTGCCCTGTGTGCCCGTGACGCTCATCTTGCAAGCCACAGGCTCTGCGGGACGTGCGCTTCAGATCGAGTGGTTCACTGCGACCCAGTCTTCGGAGCTGATGTCGCTGCTGGCGGCCGCCACGGCGACCTCCTCCACCAGTGCCGAGCTGTCACCCTCAGTCCTTGCGAGTTTGACGCAGCCCGGCCTTGACAGCCTGGACATCGGCCTGGCGGTTCGCGTTACGAATTGGTTGGGTCACAGCATGATGATGAACACATCAGTCAGGGTGCTCAACGATGGCCAGGCAACTGCAAGCATCATGGCAGTCGGCCCAAGCACGCTCACCCGGACCCTGGACCAGGAAGTAGAGCTTGAAGTAGCAACGGGCATCGTGGCCCCTTGCAATCAGTCAGAGGAGGTGACGGGCACACCCATCACCACTTGGCACTATCGAGCCAGCGCCGGTGCCTCCTGGAGCACTCTGGCCGAGGCGGGCCTCGTCGACGAGTCCCCCCTGCCAAACAGAGTCCGCATGGCGGCCTTCGTGCTTCCACCGGGAGACCACGAGTTCCGCGCCTCCGCCAGCCTGGCACAAACAGAGGCACAAGAAGTGGTCTTCCATATCACCGTGGCGAACATCCCTCCACCGAGTCTCGAGGTCACGGGGCCTCGAAGCCTGGGGCCGGGATGCGACCTTCGTTTGGGCACTTCCTGGAGCGGTCTGGTCCACCCGAGGGCCACCATCGTCTACGAATGGACATGCCTCCAACCCGACTGCTCCAGCATCTCAAACTTCGGTTCCCAAACTGATGGAAGGTCGGGGGAATCCATCGAGATGAGTGGAAGTGAGCTTACCATGGGCAGCTATAGCTTCGGCCGGCAGCCCAGATACTCTTTGGTAGTGGCTAGGTGCAAGAGGGAAGCTCTCCTTCTGCTTTGAGCCGCAACACCTTCTCTAAACCCTACCCTGAACCCCAGAACCCCATAACCCGAATCCTAAAGCCTTCATTGGTTTAGGTGTGACCATGACGCAAGTCATCCCCGGTCAGACTTCGATCAGCAGCTCTGCGGAGGTGCCAAGAAGGGATCTTGAGCGAGGGTTTTGATGGGCTTTAGGGGTCTGAGGGTTTTGGAGCTCAGGTTTAGACATACAGCTCGAAGGGTTTAGGCCCAGGATTTCGGGTTTGAAGATGGTTGAGGGGCAGAGAGAGAGAGAGAGAGGAGTCAAGAACTTAGGACGATTTGGTTGGAAGTGCTAGGGATTAGGTCTTTTTTTTGTTCAGGGTCTCGATACTCTGCACACCGATACTGTCGTGAGTACTCTTCACCCAAGAATGCTACTACGATTGCTACTCTTGTTCCTAGCATTCGCGCCAGACTGTTGAAATGTAAGTGTCATGGCTTTGTCAGTCTTCTTCCTCGCCCTGCTATTTCACCAATGTGTTAGTTGGAGCATCATTCTCATGATTGTGGTCATCGTCGGCGTCGGCGCCGGCGCCGGCGTTGTGGTGCCGGCGTCGTGGTGGTGGTTGCGCTTGTGCTTGTGCTTCTTCTTGTTGTTGTTGCAGCGGTGGTGGTGGTGGTGGTGCTGGTGGTGGTGGTGGTAGTTGTCGTTGTCGTTGTGGTTGTTATTGTTGTTGTGGTTGTTGTTGGTTGTTGGTTGTTGTTGTTGTTGGTTGTTGTTGTTGGTGGTGGTTGTTGTTGTTGTTGTGATCGTCGTCGTCGTCGTCGCGAACATGCTGATGAAAGAGTTGAAGGCTGCAGGTCCATCTCAGCCTGTCATCTCCTTTGGATTACTGCTGTAGATGCACTGAAAGCACCACAGCAACGATCGGATTCTTGTCGTCAGATTTACTTGATGCCGCGCTGCAAGAAGTCACGGCAAGAGTGGCCCTAAGCCCGCAATCGCTGCTTAAGAGGTGACCGTCACCGTGCAAACTGGTGGACCACTTCCGGTGCAGATCGCCACCCCATGGAGCCGCATGGACCGCATCTCCCTGCAGGCGGAGGGGCGGGGCGGGGCCCTGGCGTGCTTTACTCTTTACCTTGTTCAAAGGCAAGAGGGTGATCTCTCTGCATGAAGCGGACAGCGTTGAGTGCTCTTCTTCCAGTTCAGTTTCAACATCAAACCGAATCAATCTGGTCTATGTTTGATTCTGCCAGGCTGGGCAGCTCAAGGTGCCAATCACGGCCACAATCGGCAGCGCCGCGGGCGGCTGCCAGGCAGCCGGTCACAGTCGCTGCGAGTGCTTCGCAGTTCCTACATCGCTCTAGCCGAATGTGGAAAACTTCCATGGCCATTGCAAACAGTGCTGCGCAGGTCCCCGCTGATTCCACTTTCAAGTGGGTTCTGGCGCAGCAGGAGGCGGCCGTCTCATTAAGTAGTGCTGCAGTTAAGAGCAAAGACAAGGTTCCTGCTACTCTTCGTCTTCACTGTGTGTTCCCATTATTTCTGATATTTGCCTTGTCACTGCAGGTTACCTAACCTATTTATGACCATGACATGATTGGCGAAATGTTTAACCCATTATGCATTATTTGCTGACGTAGTTACACCCATTCGTGTACATACCGACGTGCGAAGGCACCGCAGCAGATTGTCAGCCTTCTGGACGGCACGACCACTGCAGGTCCAGAGTTTTGGAGATTTGTGAATGCATACACTGCTCCTGAATATGTCAAGGCACCAACGCATATACACATGCTTGCCGTTACATTTGTGTGTGCATGTAAGCATGTATGTATGTATGTATGCATGTATGTATGTATATATATATATGTATACAGATGGATATATCTGTTGATTTGTATGCGTACACATAGGTAGGTGTATACAGGCAGATGAATGTTCAACAAGAGTTTATGTGTGTACGCACGTACGTGTTCATGCATGGCTCTTTTGTATCATGCAGCATGTTTGTATGGATATGCATGTTTTTCCGTATGTGTACATACATACTTGCGTGGCCACGCATACCTATACATATACGTCTGTACATTTTCGTAAACATATACATACACCTTATACAAAGACACAGGCGCACCGACAAATACACCTACAAGTGCACATATGCATACATATACGCATACACTTACATGCATCCATACTTGCATTTGTACCTACGTCCGTACGTACATACACGTGCACACACACACACACCCACCATGCCATGCCAGACCAGACCAGACCACGCCATATCATACCATGCGATACCATTCCATGCCACACCATACTGGCACTGTACCATACCATGCCCTCCCAAACCATACCATCCCGTACCATACGTTACCATGTGTAGGATATGTACTATGCATAGAGCATAAAGTACATAATACTGTATTACCACGCACATACATAGGCACAACATATATACACATACACACATCCACACATCCACACATCCACACATCCACACATATACACATCCACATCCACACACATATATATATATACACATGTAATATGAAAAAATATATACATACATGCATACAGGCATTATACATACATATACATATATGTATATGCCTATATATATATATATATATATGTGTTGTATACACATATACATGTACATATACAAAAACACATGCATATGCATATACATACATACATGCATACATACATGTACATGTACATGTATATTTACATTTACATATACATATGCATACACATACACATACACAGACACCTACACTTACCCATACACATGTACATACACATACACGTACGTACATACATACATGCATACATACATAGATATACACGCATGCATGAATGCATGCATGCATGCATGCATGCATGCATGCATGCATGCATGCATACATAAACACACATACGGACGGACGGACGGACAAAAAGACGGACAGACTCAGACATGCGCAATATCGGCTTGGGATTCGGGTGCGTGCAGTGAAGGTGTTTCCCCTGTGGTGTCGACTTCAGCATTCATCAGCTCGGCATTGGTGCCCGCGACCACCTATGTCTACGCCCTCCTCAGTCTCGTGACTGTGGAATACCCATCTAGGGTTGCAGTTTGAGGTTTCTGTATAGTAAACCTTAACGTGGATTCCAGGCGTTTGAGATTTGTGTTTGCAAGCCGGCTGAGGTGCAAGAAATGCATCCCATCTTGCCATGGGTGAGCAGTCAGCCTCCCTGCAAGACGCAGCCATCTACGGCATCCAAGTCACTCTGCTGGGGCCTCGGGTACCCAAGCAGAGTGGCCTATTGTAGAAGCCTCAATATTATTTCTCAAGGGTTCCTGATTATTTACAGTTGTTCTATATAATATCCCCAAAACCGTATTCTAACTGTTACTGCCCCTTTTTAGCATCAGACCACCCTAAGGATGACACCCCCAACTCCAGCAGAACTCCGACGACTCCAGAGGCCATAACCCAAAACCTTGGGTACTGCCCACCACTCTGTAAGAATTAGATTCAGATAATATATATTTAATAGTATAACTGACCCCTAGTATAGACTGTTACAGGGTGGGGGCAGTACCCAACCTCCCCTGCAACTTCACTGCCACGACATCCCTAGAAATCCTGTGTAAACCCAAAACTCTAAAGGTATAGTATATGAAAATGAATCACAGTGTATTTTCGTATATTCTAGCAGATTACGGTGTTATTATAGTATGTTACGGTATGGAGAACTCCAAATGGCCATGAGCTTCCCTGGCCCGGACAGCTGAGGTCTCTGCCCTTTGTGGCAGATGCCGCACCCTCCTCGGGACGTGCCTTGGTGGCTCCTGAAATCGGAGAGGCCTTGAAGGACAAGTTCCGACTGGCCACGGAGGAATGGTCTGACGAGGAGGGGAGTTCAGAGAGACGGTTTAGGGTTTAGGGTTTAGGGGAGTTTAGGGTTTGGGGTTTGGGTTTAGGGTTCAGGGTTTAAGGATAGAGCTCCATGAAGCCGCGTGAAAATATTAAGGGCCCTCTTTTCGGGTTTCGGTGTTTTAAGCTTGTTTGGGCCGTTTTTAGCATTTGGCACTGATTGGCCTCGCGTAAGGGTTTTTACTGTTTAGATGATGTTTCGGGAGTCGGGGGTGGGGCTGCTTCCGGTCCGTGGCAGTAGGGACGAGACAGGAGATGTCATAGGATTCCGTAGGGCTGAGGGCTTCTGGTAGGACATACTGGTTCAGAATTCCTGTTTTACTTGGACCTGTGACGGTTTTGCCTCGATGGTGTTCGGTCATGTTCGGTCAGTGGGGTGCTAAACGACGAAGCCTCAGCATGCCGGCGCCAGGATGCATCGACCTTGCGCTATGCATTCTACATCTTCCCACTTGCCGATTCCTACTCAGTGACTCAAGGCCGGTAGTGCGCTTTCAGTTCGGCGGCTGAACGAGCAAGCGCATGAACGATGGTTCAACACCGTCACATGTGAAGATCTTCACGCCAGAGTTCCAACAGCCATCATGATAACAACGACGAGATGTTGCCCAAGGAGTCAGAGTGGTCACGGCAGCGAATCATCATACCGAGCATGGCACGAGTGATTAACTTGATAAGAGCAAGAGCGGCGAGAGGAGTCTTTGGCCGTCCCATGCATCAAAGGGGTCGGAATCACAAGACAACTACCATCTATAAGCATCACGACAATCACGCCGTTCATGGCCGGGCATCGTCGTCATCAATACCATCACCATCGTCACCATCACCATATCACCAGCAGCAGCATCCTCGCCTGCATCATCATCATCATCATCGTCGCCGTCATCATCGCCACTATCACGATCAATAGCAACATCATATTCTTCATCGACGTTGTCACCGTGCTCCTCGACACTATCAGCTTGATTGTCATCATCATTATCAATAACGTCATCCGTTCTCCTCCTCCTCTTCCTCCTCCTCATAAAGATCCGGACAGCTCCGTCATGGATGGCACCGGCAGCAATCGGAACGTGTACCGTACGCTGTCAGAGTCAGGATACATCGGTTGATAGTCCTATTCATGGCATTGTAGTGTCCCCAAGCCGCAGTCACTGTACTCGTAGACACCAGTCTGGCAGAGGCTCAGATGGAAGCGGCTTACAGTCAACACCTGCCTTTCAGAATCTTGGCAGCTTAAGTGCGGGCTCACCAGGACTAAGCTGCCATGTCGTTTCTGTCCCGGTTACATTGCCCTGACGTTGAATCTAAGCCCATGCGCTAAACTCTCAAAGTACATCGGCCCACGGGATGATTGGGATCAGAGCCTACGTTTTTCGACAGCTCGAGGACGCCAGAGATTGAGTGGAATGATCCCTCGAGCGCACAGCACCTTGCCTGAACTCCATGCCGCTATGTTTGCTCTTCGATTTTGACATCGCTGAGTAAATAGCCTACATCCACTAATTAGTGTTGGCTGTCTTCCCGGGACCCGGCCCGTGCCACAACCACGATCGCAACCACGAACTCCAGCAAACAGTAAGGCCAGGAGGCCTACTGGTGAAAGCAGTGCAACCAACCAAAGTCAGAGTCGTCACCAGAGTCGCTGTCATCGCACAGTCATCCTCGTTTCGTCAAATCTGAGGTCCGAGGAGCTTGCCATCTGATCTAAAGTCAGAGAAGAATGTCGTCTAGACTCTGTTGGGCTGTTCTTCTGCATTCCCACCAGTATACTTCTGGCCGCCACTAGAAACCCTGAACCAGACACGGACAATACATGCGGCATCTTGGGGACGATGCGCTTACTGCTTTCAGCAACGACGGGGGTGTTTCCACAGTTGACCGTATCCCGATGAAGCAACACCATATTCTAACCGAGACCCAACCCAAATCCTAAGCCCCAAACCCCAAACGCTGACCTAAATGCCCAAAGCCGCTCAGGCCCGAAAGTTCCCCAAACCCCACGCAGTAATCCTTGCATCAGCTACATCCCTTTATTTGTTGGCCCTGTACTTCGGAGATCATGGTATATACTTAGTCAGTAAGGGTTTAAATTTCAGGGCAGCTACACATGTACTTTCGTGTAACCCTAATTCAGGTACTTCTCACCATACTTACTCAGCCCCCTGATCCTTTATGTAACCCTTTCAACACCGATACAAACTCCCTAAACCCTAAACCCTAAACCCATCTTGAGGTACTTCACGAAGCTCGGTGGATCCCTGGTTGGCATCTGGGGATCCTCTGCTAGCGTCTCCGGCTTGGATCTGGCAAGTGGAGTCTACTTCACAGTTGCGCGTGCCGCGGCTGTAAACTTTTTGATTTTTGAGACTCAGGACTTCTATAAGACCTAAACCCTAAACCCTGAACCCTAGATGCTACAAGCGTCTACTACACAGTTGTCCGTGCCGAGTTTTGCAGAAGACCTGCTTGGGTGCCCAATCCGGCACAACATGACATCCTCTGAGCCTGATGCTCGGGAGTGTCTCCAGGCTGATGTTGTGTCCCAGGCCCAGCAGGAACACTTAAACCCGAAACCCTTATGGTGATCATGAATGCCATCATTGACATCACAATCATCGCAATCACTCTGTTGCCAAAATATGAGCCCCAAGGTGCCCGGGACCATCTCGGCGGCACGGCCGCAGCAGCCGTGCTCGGGCCGTGGGTGAGGCAGCCGGCCACACTCTCTACAGCCGACCTGACCAATGCACTGGCTTCCCAGATGCAAGAACAAGGGAACAGAACAAGCTCTTTGGATACGGTGTGCTAAAACTCCTAGCATTGTAGGATCTTTGAAAGGAGAAGATCTGATCAGTTTTTGGGATGCATGTGGGCTCCAATGAAGAAAGCATGCCTATGCTTCCATGCACGACCTCAGTCTGTTGACGGCACTGGCTGCGCTGGGGCATTTTCTACAGGACTGGGATGATAGACTGAGTTGGGGAAAGTTGCGGATGAGGGAAGTGAGGGGTGTTGGAGTTATCAGGGCTGCATGATGAGGCTTCGGGAACCCTCCCGAGCAGATTTCGGGCCTCCGGCTCTCCGTGCGAATTGCTTGGGTCGGCAGCATACAAGTATTGCTATGGGTGCACATACAAGGGACCGGACCGGGACATGTAAGGCCATGGCATTCTGAAGTGGTAGTCGCAGCCGTTCCAGGGTCCAGTGTGTTCGATGTATTGCCCAGCCCACCGATGTCGCAAGGAACAAAGCTCGACAGCCTAAAGCCTACAGCGCAGACTGAAATCAGAACAACACTGCCTTGCTCAGGTGGCCGTGCAACAGTCGAGCGACCCAACCAAGATTCTATCATCGCTCAATGCCGTTACAGAGATGTCAGGCCAGTCGAAAGCGCTTGCAGCCTCTAAGTTTTAGATCATTCTCGGTGCTCTGCAGTGGAGGTTTGCATGTATCAGAAGTTGTGCGGTGCTTCTGCTCATCACCTGGTTTCTGCTTATATCTCGAAGCTTTTTTACGTCGAGCCTAGAGGTGCAGTCGGCGACACAGATGTGGAGTCCAAGAAGGAGGTAACCAACCTGGCACTCTCGGCGCTGGAGAGCGTCACTTCGATCGTCGCCGCCCCAGCACTTCGAGCAGCCGCAATCGTCGTCGTAGTAGGAGTAGGTGACAGGGCCAGGATCGAACTACACAGCATAATCAGCAACAGAGCGAAGACAGCGGAAATAGAATCGGCCCATCAATTCGACACCGCTCGCTGGCGCTGGCGCCTAACGGTTAAAGGAAAACAGGGGAGCATGCACGAATACGCGCACGACTGAGAATGAAAAGTGGCTGCGTCCGCCACGAAATCATGAACTCGAAAGCATCGGTGCCGAGATTCTCACCAGGCTCATCGTGTCATCCACAGTGGCTGAACATCGGCATCGGCATGTTATTCATTTTTGTGCATTTTCCCCTCCTCCGCCTCCTCCTCGTCCTCATCCTCCTCCTCTGCATCATCACTCGTTTCATTATCAACGTCATCATCAGCAATTTGGCGCAATCTACACTTACACAACAACCACGTGCAAAAATGACGAATTTGTGAAGCCTTGGTAGTCGTCCACACCCTTAACCGTAAACCCCATACCCTACAACCTAACACCCTAAACTCTAAAACCTAAGACCCTAAACTCTAAAACCTAAAACCCTAAACCCCGATTCCCCAAACCGCTAAAGCCGTACCCCCCAAGCGCCATACACCCTAAACCCACCTTTGGTTAGTAGGGAATGGAAGAATGGTAGTAATAGTAATCATAATTGTACCCCATTCCTCCATTCCCTACTAACCAAAGGTAGGTAAACCCTCAAACTCTAAACTCTAAACCCTAAACCCAAGCATGCGGCGAGGTAGAGGCGACTGAGGAGAGCTTGCAGCAATTGGGAGACAGTGTCACGAAGGCTTGTTCTCCCAGGTGTGTAGGCACAGTCTAGGGTTTAGGGTTTAGGGTTTAGGGTTTTTTGGGGTTTTTAGGGTTTAGGGTTTTTTGGGTTTTTAGGGTTTAGGGTTTCAGGGTTTAGGGGTTTAGAGGTTTAGGGTTTTAGGGTTTCGGGTTTAGGGTTTAGGGGTTTAGGGTCTATACAGAGTCTGCATGTGGCACTTCAGATGAACCGCGTGTTGTACACCTGCATTTTAATGCGGCACTCCCTTAAAAACGAGATGTAGAACAAAACGGATCTAATCTAAGGACTAGACCGTGAAATTCGGCTTCAGATAGTTTAACTAGGGTTTGGCCAGGACGCAAGGCCGATATGGTACAAAGGAGCTTTTGTGGTTTGGGGTTTGGTTTCTTGCCGATTGTTGCTGTGTGTTTGGCATTCGAACAGGGCGGGGGTTGTTAGGAAGCATGCTTGTCGGCTCCATTGATACAGAGCCAACTTCGCACAAGCAGTGAATCCAAAAACCCTTCAAATCTAGTAGCGCATGCAGCTCACATCACGCGAGGCACTCTGCTTGGCGAATGCTGGAACAGTGTTGCTGAAAAGTGGGTGGTCGTCCCATGCGTAGTAAACACAGTGCGATGACACGATGCCGAACGTGGGCCGAGCCGCAAAGACGGGGACGATGACAGCGATTGGCGGTGGAAGCAAGCAAGTGCTGGCAGGCTTTCATGCGGCACTTGAACAAACACTCGCTGCGCTGCTCCATGTTGTTCTTCGCTGGCCCTCAGATGCCATGTTGAAGGTCAAGCCCGCAGGCCTTGATCCCAATCTGCGTTGTCCCTCGCGTGCCACAAAGGAGTACTTGGAAAATAAGTTATGTTATGTTAGTATAGTACAGTACATACTGTACATCATGGCAAGGTTGAGCCTCAACCGAGCCGGAGAGCTTCAAATGATCGTGTACGCGAAGTTCACGAGAAAGGAACCATGGAAGAGATGCCAGACGCCACGTGGGATTTGATGAGCGCAACGATTTTCCTGCGGACCTGAGCCAGAACTTGAACCCTAATCCCGATATCCTAAATCCTAGACCTATCAACCCGAAACTACATCAAACCCTGACATCGTTGGCCAGGTCGTGGAGTCGAGCGGGGCAGCGGCTGATGAATCTGCACTGACGCGCGCAGCTGATGTGCTGGAAAGCTGCCGCGTGCTGAGATATTGATTCCGGGATCACGGTGGGGGGTTTAGGATCTTTAAGCCTCAACACTCTCAAACCCAAAACCCTTAAGCCTCAGAATCCTTAACCCTTAAAAACCCTTAAACCCTTAAGCCTTAAAACCCTTAAACCCTAAACCCTACTCCCTTAAGCCTTAAAACCCAAAAAACCCTAAACCCTTAAGCTTTAAAGCCCCTAAGCCCTAAAAACCCTAAGCCAATAAGAGGGGCCATGACACAGATCTACGTTTGGCATTGCTCAGGTCTAGACTTGGCCTTGCTACTTGGCTGAAGATCTCCCGGCTTTTTTCCCCATGCTCTTAGGAATCGGTTTAGGGTTTAGGGGGTTTAGGGTTCTAGGGTTTAGGGGTTTTAGGGGTTTTAGGGTTTAGGGTATACTTACGTACTGTACTCTATACTACACACACACACATATATATATGTATACATATAGACATAAATACTATATACCATATACCACTTACTCTATACTACATACTCTACTAGATACTATATGCTACAAAAATTTTTGGGTTTAGACTTTAGGGTTTTTCTACATGCTGTATATAGTCTGAAAACGACATACTTTTCCATTTTTGCTTTACTGTATGTACTGTGTGCTGTATTACTACATACTACATGCGATAGACCTTGTGCACAGTCGGCTTGGTCGTTAGTCTCGAAAATATTCCTTGCCGTAGGCTATTGCCCACGCATCAAGACCCTACTGTAACAGCCCATAGCCGTAACTCTAAACCTTGTACCTTGTATACCCTCAGCCGTAGAAACCCAAATCCCTCAACCAGAACTCGATGAGGGGAGAAGAGCGCCTAAAACAAGCAACTTAAAACTTATAGCCTGAAGCCAAAAACCCGACTTCGTAGGCCCTAAACCCACGTCACTAAGCCCCACCCTAATTCCTAAAGCCGACAAGCCCCAAACCGAAACCCAAGTTCCGACGGCTCAAGCCCTACACCCACATTTCCCTGTTCTTTTGGAAACCAAAACAAGCCCCCCCTTCCTAAACGTCAAACCCAGGAATGCCAGTGAGACTGGCGTCTCTTCGGCTGCAGGCACTTCCATTCTTGCGAGCATCGTGACCATCGGGAAGCTTGGTTTTTAATGGCTGCAGGGGGCTGAGGGTTTGTATAAAGCTTCCTGTAAGGTGTTCGAGAAAGGGTTACCCTTAGTGAGGGTTTCCATCTTGCTAGAACGGTTACTTTGGGGTTTTGTATGATTTTCGGGGTTTAGGGGGCGTAGAGTTCTGGTGCGCTTAGGCTTTTAGGGTTGTGGGCTTCAGGGTTGAGGCCTGTTATCCGCAAACCCTGGATATGGAGTCCGTATTGTTATTGGCCCGAAGTGTCAGCCCCAACACCCCAATAGAGTATATACATACATTTACAGATACACAACTAGAGTCCAACATCTCAAAGCTCCTAGAGTTTGTGGAAATCTTAAGCTCTCAAAACTCGATCCCGAAGCGCCGCTGAGGTAGGTGGGCTCCTGACAAGCCCTGAGCCCTATAGCGGTATAGTATACTAGTTCTCGGCCCACAGACTCAATCCCCGAACTCTTACGCTACATTCAACCCTGACTTTTGATCCTTTCGGGGACCCTACGCCCTAACTTTAGCTGGCCCTAAACTAAACCCTAAACCCCAAACCCCACGTCCTGATCCCCAAACTTCCCAAACCCGAAACCCTAAACCCCAAACACTAGACCCCAAACCCCAAACCCAAAAACCCAAACCCAAAGCCCTGAACTAAACCATCCTAAACCTTTAACCCCAAGCCCTAAGCCCCCAAAGCCCCACACCCTAACCCCAAGCCCCAACCCCAAAGCCTGAGAAAGCACGACCCAGGAAGAGTTCCGGTGATGCCTTGGAGGACGACGGGGCGACCTGGGCTGCAAAAAGCGGTTTAGGATTGAGGTTTAGGGGTTTAGGATGCAGGGATTTAATGGTTTGCGGCTTTAGTCTTAGGGTTTAGGGGTTTAGGTGTTTAGGCTTTCACTGTAATGGGTTAGGGATTTTTCGGGGCTTACGTTTAGGGGTAAGGGTTTCTGGCTGAGTCTACTCCTACTATCGTTGCTCTTTCGATCGCTAGCATTCTGATTGTGCTGGTTGGTGCAACGGCTACTCAGGTTACCTGTTTGTCACCGTTTCCAGTGTTGTCATTGTCAGTTAGTATCATTCTGCGCAACTATTCTTAGCGATATCTTCCCTTCCTAAGAAGGGCGAGATAGATGTTGTAGCGCTTGGGAAGGCCAAACATTCTGGGTCTTGTCACTTGGGAGCCTGGCATGTGCCCAAGTGACACCGCACTCCTTCTCAAACCCCAAACTTGAAACCCTAAAGCCCCACCCCCAACCCCTCCAAACCCTCCAACAACGCATGGGCTACTTGAGAGGTGAAGGGTACCCCAACGAGCTAGAACCACAATGACCCCATCCCCTGAACCTCAAGGCCCCACTGAACTCCTGAACCTGAAGGCCCCACACCCTAAACCCCAAAGCCTCAACCCAGAACCCCTAAACCCCAAAAGCCTGAACCCTAAGCCTCTAAAGATTTGAATCCCTGACCCCCCAAATCCTTTGTCTTCAGCCCCTAGACTGCAGAAATCAGAGGCGAAGAGTGTCCCCAAAACATTTAAACTCTTGTAGCAACTCTCAAAATGACCTTTTGCCCTAAACCCTACTGGAGGGTGGTACCAGTGCTGCAGACGGAAAAAGGAGCTTAAAACAAAAACACCAAAACTAAACCCAAAACCCTAGACCCTTTGAGTACTTGCAGCAACTCTCACAATGACCCTAAACCCTAAACCCTACTGAGGTGAAAAGTGTCACCTCCAAGCTGGTGTCGCTGATCTCGGGCCTGGGCCAGGCGGCTGTGAAGTCCCTGGAACCAGGAGATCTCCAGGAGAGGGGACCTTTCTAGGTTCTTGTTTAGGGATTTAATGTAAGTTACCGTACTTTAGGGTTCCTTTAGGGAATCTATAAGGGTTCCATAGCGGTTTAGGGGTCAAGGGATTTAGCTTAAGTCACCATAATAAGGAAACCATATTATTTACTATAGATCCCTTTTATGGTAACTTAAATTAAATCCTTTAACAAGAGCCGGGGCTTCGACGGTTTAGGGTTCAGGGTTAGAGTTTAGGGTACGGGGATCAGGGTTGAGGGCTTTAAAAGCTTTTGCTAGGAATGTAGAAGCCCTGAACAATTGCCACCGTGGTTCCTTCATCCCCAAGCCCAGCAGCTTAAACTCCAAACGCTACACCCTTTTCCTGTCCACCGAAAAAGGAGTTGAACTCCGTGGACGAAACGACCGGGGAGGGCGTAAAGCTCGCCGTCACCAAGGAGTCTGCCAGCGAGGCGAGTGGGAGTTGTCGGGTGCTGACGCGCCTCGAAGCTAGGTTTCGTAGGTTTCGGTGGGACGCAACGAGATCAGCTAAACTCCGACAAGGGGCTACCAGTAGCTTTGTTTTTGCTTTGGTGGCTTCTGGGGTTCCTTGTGTTTCGGCTTTGTCTAAATTCAGAAGGGCTCCTGCTGATGGGATGCTGAGGGGCTTTTGCAGAAGGGCTACGGCTTTGAGGGCATACTTCGGAATTTATACGTCATCTGAGCAAGTTGATACCCATAGGCCCCAAAGTAGTTCCTTTTTGGGGTTCGTATTTAGAATTCTATAAGGGAATCCCAAAAAGGAACTACTTTGGGGCCTATTACCCTATCCTTTGCTTGTATTCGGATCCTTTCTATTTCTGGGTTGTCTTGAGAAGTGGCTAAAAAGTGTTTTTGAACACCCTCTTTTTTTAAAAACCCTCTTCTGGGTTGTCTTGAGAAGTGGCTAAAAAGTGCAGCTTGTTTCTCATACTGCGGAAGCTGCAGGATGTACCCTAAGGCTCCAAAGTGGTCCTTTTTGGTGTTCATATTTAGAATCCTATAAGGGAATCCCCAAAAGGAACTACTATGGAGCCTCTGGGTATGTATGCTGGCAGATTTAGGGTGCGGGTGTGAGCGCGAAGCCTTGAGACTCTGCAATGTAGGAGTTTCCGAACATTAGGGGTCCTATTTTGGGGTCCTTATAATGAGGATCCGATGATTTAGGGTACTAGATTAGGGTCCCCTATTATCGGAAACTACAATGTTCTGATCCCTGCACCCTAGACGCCACATCCTGACCCAACTCGCTAATAATTGAAATTACCATTCCTCAAGATTCAGTACTGTAATCATACCCCAAATCCCTAGTCTACTTCTTAAGGCCCCTATGATGGGCTTCATTGAGCCAGGCAGTCTCCAATGGGGTGCAGCTGAGCTATGGCCAGCAAGTTCAATGGTCCAAGGCTAAAAAATGCTATGAGCGGTAAACCACCACCGTTGGAACGACTATGAAGAGTAGCCGCAACAACCATTGTTGTGATGAGAAGAACAAGAAGAACAAGAAGAACAATAAGAATCAGCACTAGAACTCTCAGGTTCAGAAGATGCTAGTTACTGGCAGAAGCTTCAAGCAGTAGCAGGTACCAGGCAGTAAGAATCAGTATTCGTATTGATAGGAGCAGCAGGCCTACTTTGGGGGTCCTCGTCGTCGTAAAGGTGGGGTAGTGGTGGCACTAGCCCCACTGTCTTACTGTTCCCCACCAGGTAAGCGCCAGAGCTTGGGCAGGCTGCAGGGTTCAAGGTTTAGGATGTCTTCTTACTGCCACAATCAGGTGTACCTTGAATCCAATCCCTCAAACGGACGTTCATGAATCTCACGAGCTTAACACCTGGGACCTAAGCCGAAATCCTTGAAGCTAAACCCGAACCCGAACTGCAGAGCCGAAAAGCCCTTTACCGCAGTACCCTAAAACCCTAAACGCCAACCCTGAATATAGGGGCCTCAATACCTCTACTATTTTGGGGGCTCCTTACTTTAATGTATTCTGATTATTAAGGCCCCCATATTCCACCCCGAAGGGCCGGACAACTGCTTGCTCCCGGCTTCCTCACGGAGATGGATGGACAAGGGCCTTCAACAAAACCACAACCCCCCTAAATTGTAGAAGTAGCGAGCCTTTGTTGAATCACAGAATCAACCCTGACAGGAACCCCTTAAGACCCTTCCCAAGGAAGCTGCTATCAATTCCAGCTTCTGCATTCGCTGGCCGACGACTGGAAACCTCGTGTGACAGCATCGAGCTGCAAAGCACCGAGTGGCTGCACCTGGGCTCAACAACAAGGATGACTATTGACTGTAGTGATCTGAATAAACGCAGTTTTCACAAACCTTATGGTAAGGATGCCGCTTACTTTTTTGTTTGTCTATCGATGTCTCCTTGTTGTACGAAACTCGCACTCCCATCCCGTCACATATGCTGCAAACGTCTGGTATACAGTAAATTTTAAGGAACTGTCTCATATTTTGATATTGCAGTTTTTATCCTGTCAGCTCTTGATTTCTCCACTCATCGCCATCAGTCATCAGACAGTCACAGCAACGAGAGCTGAACATCGAGATTTAGCAGCAACACCAGCGATCCGTCCCTAACCTATGGCTCCAAAATGGTTCCTTTTTGGGGTTCATATTTAGAATCCTATACGGGGATCCCAAAAAGGAACTATTATGGAGCCTCTGGGTAACCCCTAAATCCAAAGTTCAGCCCTGGGAGCCCCGGGTACTGCACAAAGGCGTCAAGGTCTGTTCGTGGCAGTGGTGTTCACAATAGCGAGTGCCTTTCGACTTAGCAGCAATGTAGATATTGGCCTCGGAGGTCTAGTGGCAGCAGCGACAACACTCTTGAGATGAGAGTGCTACAGCGATTGGTGGCGCAGCAAAACCAAGTGCCACGCCAAAAACGCACAGAGAATGATAATATCCACTGCCTTCGTGCTTGCCATTGCCATCGTCACCACTATCATCATCATCATCATCATAGGTGCTCGAGATTTGCACCAAGAGCACTGGCAATAGAAAATGCAGCAGCAATAGCAACGACAAGACTCTAGGATGCCTTGAATCCTGAATGAGCACGAACACCCATGTACTCCAAACCCTTCCCAGCCCATACCCCAATTCTCCAGGGCACCCAGACACCAGGACTATCCTTCAGGCCCTTCCCACCAAATTGAAACCACCGACCCCACGCCTCAGAGGCTATGACTCAAGTACTAAGCCCCTGCGCCCTGGTCTGCCTGGCTACCCATGGCTTCCAGCCCAGGAAAAGCAACCCGCACAGCTACGCGCGAAGCGTTGCCGGGGCCAGTGGCACAGTGCCCGAGGATGCAGTACCTCGGCATGTTTTAGAAGGTCGGTCTGGGGCTCTGGGTGCTAGGGGCGCAGCCCGGAAGGAGTTTTCGGATCTGTTCGCAGAACGGGGAAGGCTTTGCGAAGTGCTATGTAACGGTCCGCAATTTTTGCGGACGTTGGGCTTGAAGGCGCAATCTGAACTGTTGTCATGAAGTCAGACGATGCAGCATTGAGGTTGAGTGGTTTCAAGCTTACGGCTTAGCTTAGGTTTCAGACACTTAAGGATTTTAGGCATGTGACAGTTTAACTGGATGCTTACTTGCACCTACTTTCGGGGTTCGCGAGTCCTGGATTTCTTTAATCAGACCCAGATGCCTCGAGCTTTACTCAATATCCCTCAGCGTTTCCGCATAGTCCGTGAGCCAGACCACCCCGAAATCCCCAGCCCAACAGAAGAAAGAGCATGCACGCCAGGACGTCCTCAATGTGGAGGTTCGGTTCTGCGGGAAAACGGCACCTTCGCCGCACAGCGCACCATCTCTAAGCCCTCTACTTTTAGCCAATTAACGCAAAGGAAGCCAAAGACCGATGTGGGTATTGAGATTGTTATTGTTATTGTTTTCATTAGTATTTGTATTCGTATTAGTACTAGTCTTAGTATTAGTATGGGTATTACAATTAATTCGTATTAGTATGTGTATCCCCAGGACCCGAGCCAATGTCTGGGTTGTGTCTGTGAGCTAGTGCCTGCATCGAGAATGTTCTGTTCCGGGTTACACTATGGTGAAATCATGAAGAACAGGCAGCGACAGTGAGGTTTTTAGTCCTAGTGTGGCAATTCCTGTTCGCATCTGTGGAATGTCTGCCATTTGGAGGATAATCGGTATTGCTGTTACGATTACCGTCTTGTTATTTGTCCTGTTACCGCAGTCACTAGTAAGCGGCACGGTTATTCCTGTCGTTATCTGGGTCCTTAAGACCTCCACCCTACTGGGTAATAACAACCGTAAACGTAAACTGTAGCACTCTAAACCCGAGTAGCCCGAACGGTAGTATTGAAACCGAGTGATGTTACTCCACAGAACCCTATAGAACCTAGAGTATTCTAACTCCGAAGCACCGAAGCTCCCTCCCGAAAAGACCAGGTCTTGAGCGAGCCTGCCACAGCCAGGAGCTCAAACAGATATTCTTGCCGGTTAAGGGTTTAGCGTTTAGGGTTGCCATAGGCCTGAAGGTTTAGACTCGTTGGGCCTCTTAACTTAGGAGTACGGCATCCTTGTTCAGACAAGGGAACGTATTGTTCAGGTTTCTACATGCAGCAGGGTCCCTTTGCAAACTTGTCCAGAGCCCAAAGATCATGAGGGCTCTGGCTTCCCGACTTGGTGGTTCGAGTTCGACGTCAGAGAGGTAAGGGTTTAGGGTTCAGGAATAGTTTTCAAATTGACGCCTTCCACAAAAGGCTAACCCTCAAAAAATGCTAAACCCTAAACTCCGGAAGACCAAAAGCCCAGAGGCCCTTGTGCAGTTCAACGCGTAAGTTCCAAAACTTAAGCTGTAAACCCTGAAGTATACCCTTAGAACCCTAGTTACTAAGTCCCATGACCCTTAAGTACCCCTGATCCAAACCTCAACCCTGTGTCTGATCCCTTACAAAAATCCAACAAATGCACTAATTAGAACCCTAAACCCTAAACCCGGAAGATTCGCGATGCGAAGAGCGAAGACACCTGCACCTCAAACTCCCAGGTGCGGCTTGCGATTCCCAGCTTTCCGGCTGCTCCCGAAGGCTCCGAGATGGGGGTTTCGTGGATGCTTCAGGTTCAAGAACTGCAGAAATCTGAATATCCCGCAACCCTAAACCCTACATTTGGCAACCGTTACCATGCCTGCGGGTTTCTAGTACAAATATTGTACAGTTCACCCCGAAACCTATACTCATTGTTAAGTCCCCCAGGCTCCCATAGTTTAAGGGCGCCTGTGTTGAGGGGTCTTTGTAGTATGGAGCCTATTGGGGGCTTTTATTCCAGGGCCTCTTCTTCTCTGAAAGTCCTAATCTTGGCTCAATGCCACGCACTCGTGCCATTACCCGAACCTAGGGCCTGAAACCCTTGAGCCCTAAACCCGGAATGCTACAGCAGGCACCTCAGCTCAGGGGGGCGTTCGAAGTTTTAGGGCTTCTTGGCCTGAGACTTGGAGTTCGAGATCTTGGAGATTTCTACTGAGGAGGCTAATCTTCCCCGCTCCGGCGTTGTCTAACGCAGAAGTCTTGAATTAAATCGCCTCAGTTTCCACGTCGTGCCACGAGGTTTGCTGGGAGGTGAGTCCAGGATGATGCATGGAGCTGAATGCTGCTCAACGAAGCCCTTTCCTTTCTTCGTAAAGCTTGTATCTCTGCTTGCCTCTGCCATGGACGGAGAGCGATGGGAGGAATGCGCCGGAGACGGTGCACCAGCAGAAAGGGCCGACGTGCGGGGCCAATGCCGCAGGCACCATGGCTCGTCACGCATACCGTCGAAAGGCTGGCAGCAGCGTTCCCGAACACGGAAAGCTGGTGGAGGAGCTTGTAGAAGAGTTTCAAGTGTGCGAAACTTGGAAGCTTCATGCTTCCTCCTCTCTTCCGACGACATCTGCTCCCACGCTGCCCTTTCCTTCTCGTTGAGCGTGGACTCTGTGAACACCAAGTCTTGGAACCGGCGGAAGAGGTCCTTGCTCATGCAAATGTAACCCTTGTTTCCAAAACACTCGCCCCAGAAGTTCTTCACCTTGTAGTAGGCACCCGCGTCCTGGATGATGACAACCGCGTGCCCACCACTTAACTTATTGGGGCAGAATCCTTGTGGTCGAGGACCTTGTGGGGATCGCCCCTTGCATGCTCGCTGAACTTCTTCCAACCTTGTTTGGAAAGCACAAAGCTCGCATAGACCCCCCCGAAAGCAAAAACCCCTATGGCTGGAGGCTCATGATGCCTATTAGAAGTGTTCCAAGCTCCAAATTTAGTAGTGTAGTTTCTAGCATGTCATAAAGATGAAAGCTCCCCAAAACCCCAAGCCCGGAGGCCCCGAACTTTCGTCCGAAGTGTCTCTGTGACTCCCGAAACCCGAAGGCCCGAAGGCTCCGAAACCTAAACCCTGAAACCCCAACAACCCACGAAGCCCTAGAACTGCAAAGCCTTGAAGCACTCAACCCTGAACCCCCCCTCCCCCCTCGCCCATTCCCTCGACAGGTTTGGCCAACAAGCCGACCTGCGCACGCTATGACAAGGAGCAAGCCACCTGGACGGTCGAGAATGCCGGCATCCCAGCATGGGCGTCATGGGTTTAGGAGTTTGTTTGGCTGAGGCTTCAGTTCGGGGTTTGGGGTTTAGGGCTCTAGGGTTTCAGGTCTCAGTTTGGGGTTTAGGGCTTTCAGCGTTTGAAGCTTGACTTTAGGCTTCAAGATCTTGCAGCTCCGGGGCCCGAGGGCTCAGGGGTGCAGGGCATCAGGGTTTAGGGCTTGGGTTTTGGGTGTTTTTTTCAATTTGCGGCGCCTAGTTAAAAGCTGCCCGACATGTAGAAGATGTCACTATCTTCAGGTGCAGACGGCTCCAGCGGATGGAGGACTGCAAACGCTCTGCGTTTGGGTTTCGGTCCATAATATGGGATGGGGGCCTCGCCCTTGAGGGTTCGAAGAGTAGCAGCTCTACATGGGTTCCGCAAAAAGGGCTTTAAGTCTTTCCGCGGCTTTTTCACGCGGAAAGCCTCCCTTGAGCCCTCAGCGAGAGCGCAGGCATGGTAAGGTGCTCATCAACATACACCTCAGTTTCTTACGTCGTGTTCGCTGATCATGTGCCGGCCTCAGATGTTCTGCCGATGTAGACGGAGGAGTGCAAGATCCATGGTGTGAGTTGAATTAGGGCTCAGAGTGTGTTGATATCTCTTCTGCACGGTACGGCGCCACGTGCGAGGTGCAAGATACCACATTGACGGTGACGATGGTCACCCGCACAATGTCAGCACCTCAGATTCGGCTCCGGATACGTCTGGGAGCAAGATGTTTCGACGCTAAACCCTCCGCCCTGAGCACTACATCCCTAAACCCTAAACCCTAAACCCCAAACCGTTCAGGACCACGACGTCGATGTCCGGTGTGATCGACGAGACTTCTTTGACGAGCCTGAGCTGAAAAGTTTGCAACGACTCAGCGAGTGTATGAGTTCTAGAGCAGACATGGTTCATGTTGGAGTCTAAGTAATTACCAAAACTACCTTGGGGATTTCTTGTTATAGTTTTAGTATAATATACCCCAAAAACGCTAGCCTAGTCTGTTCCGTTTCTGTCTATTCATTCTAGTCTGTTCCAATTTTATTTTCTGTTCTTCTACAACGCGTGTTACATAAGTTTAGAGTACATCAACAACATCGGAAGTATGGTGTTGCACATACAAGTAAGCTATATACCTGTACATATGTGTGTATACATATACTTACAAACATCTTCCCGACAGCGGCCACCGAGGTCAAGCCCATCGAGCGCGGCCCTGCGTGCCGCTGCTAGGAGAGAATTAGAAGCTTGTGTGTCTGGAAGAGGGGATCCGGACATCAGGGACTTCCCTCCTCTGACATACTTGAAATGCGCTGATCATAAGCTGAAACTCTCAGAGTTGGGGCTTGAAACAGACATTCCAGAACCAGTGCCTCCAGGCTAGACCCTGAACTCTTAGGCAAGCCAAAGAAAGCGACAAGGCTTGCTCTTCAAGCAAGCAAAACTTGCTACAAGATCCTTCAAGAATTTGAACTGCGCTTCTGTTGTCCTGGCAACAGCAACTCGATTCAACCAAAGGGTTCTAGCTGGATGTGCTCAGTCTCGAAGATAGGACGGGATAAACAAGCACTACGAGTGTATACATACATAGTAGATGTATGTGTGATCACAACAGGCAGGTACGCAGTACTGCATGTCATGCAGTGTGTTGTGCATCTTTGCCTAGGTTTTCGGCTTTGTGCTGAGCTTTGCCATGCAACACCTGTACCTCTGATGCGGAAATGCCTGAGGCATGCGCATGCAGTCCTAGTCACGTCGACTGTAACTCTCTTGTTTTCCCTGCTACATGAAGGCAGGAGGCACGCAACTACCAAATACCTGACTACAGTCCAATCATTCAGCTCTCCGTGTGGCATTAGCAACTGCCGTGAGCAGATCTGTCAGTGGTGCTTTTCCCGTGCTCCACATTCAAGCCTTCGAGTGGTTTAACGGGCTGCTTCTGTCTTGAAGGCCGTTATTATCCGTAAAAGCTGAAACACCAGTAATAACAACAATAACAATAATAATAGTAGTAATAAACCGAATACTCATGCAAACCCTATATGAAATACGAATTGCTCGGCAAACCTGACTCTTGATGCTTCCTCTTGCAATTCAGAGCTGCGGAGGGGCGACCTGCGAGAACCTGCCAATTTGCAGCAAGAGCTCAGTACCCAGTCATCCCAGGAATGGGAACTGTGGCTTAGTAGTGGAGTAGTACGGAGTAGTGGAGGCTGCAACGTGTTTTTGCTCCCTAGTACTTTGAGCTCTTGTGTCAAGCAGGGATTCCCATCGCAAGCTGGGGGGCCTAGCCAGAGGCTGGCTCGTTCATCAGGAGTTAACGAAGTTATCGGAGAAGTTGGCCCCACATCAAGGTGCACTGGGCCAGCGGTACGCTGTTACGCCGCACGTTTGATACTAGTAGATCTAGTGGTAGATGTGTGGTTAGACAGTTTGCATGTTATTCCGGCATTTGATGCTGGTGTCGCTGTTGTTATCACGTGCGTCGCAACATCTGCACTACAACCTATAGGAGCCCACTGCCGTAGGAGCCCCGGGCCGAATGTCGAAGGGCACCTGCTCAAAGCAGGGGCCTTTAAGAGTAACCGGACACACGTGGCCGAACTGGAGAATTTTGCCACCAAAAAGATCCGCGTCTATGCAAGAGGCGCAATGGTATCGGTGCAGTATCATGAAGCCGTCTTTGCTCTGCCTAGCTGTAACTGCCAGTTCTGGTCAGGTTGCGGTCTTTGGGTTGCTCTTTTGCCGGCTCTTTCTTGCTCTGTCTCGCCCTCCCGCTCTCGCACTCGCTCCCTGATGTTTAGCTTGAGCAAATGACCTTTTGATGTAGTTGATTATTCTGGTGCCAGTCGTGGAGCCATACGGCCCCTTGCGAATAGCCTTCTTCGGTTCTGTGACAGATATTCTTCGCTCACCTCGCATGACACACCCACTCACTTTATTTCCCAATACTTAGAACTCCTTCAAGCCTCAAACCCACCACCTTCTCAAAGGAAGGAACCCGTGAACCGTGCAGATTGGTGTGGGTTGAATTCAGTTGGTGGATGGTCACCTTGCGACTGTATTGACAAGACAGTGCCAAGCCTCGATAGTTCTCAGGCGCCGTCTTTCTTTCTGTGGCCCACGTTTGCAGCAGCTCGTTTGGCGTGCAGTGTGGGACTGTGTGCACGCATTCGGGCTCAAGGAAACACCACAGCACACTGCCGCTTCCCAACGGCTCTAACGCAAGATGGGCGCCTCGCTTGCAAATTACAGCCACTCCCAGGGCCTCCCACGGAGACCCCAAGCTTCAAAAGGCTAGCAATGCTCCAACGGCATGAGAAGGGTTACCGTCAGCCTTCAAATGCCTACTTTGGGATCTCAGCCACCTGGACATTCTTCCGATATGATCTCTCTCTACAGCCGTTGTCCCACTCGCATGCCTGAACAGATCTTTCATCAAGGTGCCTTACAGATACTTGGAGGTTACTTCAGTTACCTTTGTAATGTTACAACATGCTAATCTAGTATGAATCCAAACCTCAGAACCCTGCACCCGTAACCCTAAGACCAGAGATTCTTAGATGCTCGACCTTAAGTTAAGTGCCCTGAAACACTTGACGCATGTGGAATTCCATTCCCAGGCCGATTCATCAAAGCAGGGCGCGTCGTCGTCATGCTCCAGGCATCCCGCCCCCTTCAGCAGTTGCATCGCAGTACATGTATGTATTGTATTGTATCGTACCGTGTTGCATCACGTATGTATGTATGTATGTATGTATGCATGGATATATGTATGTATGCATGCATGTATGTATATACATATGTATGTATGTGTGTGTAATAGTAAGTATGTATGCACGTGTACGTATGTACATATGTACCTATGTATGTATGTATGTATGTATGTATGATTAAGTATGCACATATGCACGTCTCTAAAAATACAATATACATGTATGAATATGAACCTGGACCTTAGTATGAACAAATACAGAACCCCAAAACGTGTAAATGTATACATATATGAACGAATAGAGGAATTATGCCGGCGTAGACCCCAAACAGTGAGGAGGGCCAGAAGAGGCCAAAGGAGGCCTCGAAAAATCACCGACACTCCCGGGGACCAAAAATACAAAAGTTCGTGGGAACCCCGGGAAGAGGCAGAACACGCCAGAAGAGGCCGGAATTCGCGCGAAACCACAGCGGGAAATTTCCCCAAATTCCTGAAGCCTGAAGTGCGAAAACAGGACCCCGAGGAGTGCGGAGTCCAGCAGTAGGGCATTCCTTTTGGCAGGGCCACGGGCAGTGGATGGTGGATGGTGTTCGTAGATCAGAGCTATTACCTGGTATCCTTCATTTGTTCAGAGTGGCTGCAACTGTGTTGTGAACTGCCGAGCTGTCCTTGTCCGACGATGGAGGAAGCTGGTCGCTAGTACGGGGGTTATTACGTAGTATGGTGGTGATCCCCCGTAGTACAGGGAAGCTGTTGTGGTGTGGTGGTGAATCCCCATTGTCGGGTCTTGGAATTGTTTGCCCGTCCCTCAATCATACTGGTAGCCTGGACAGCAGTGGCTAAAAAGGCATGAGGGTTCAAAAAAAAAAGAAGTGCGAAAACATCGGCAGAGATCAAATTTCCCCAAAATTCCCAAAATCTGAGCAACTATGGCCCCGGCACTCCATAGATGCCAGGATTTCAGGAATTCTAGGGAAATTTGATCCCTGCCAGTGTTTTCGCATTAAGATTCCTGACACCTGAAATGCAAAAGGTAATAGAGGAACAGTGTACCATGCACGTGCTTCGGCTTCCAACGGTACTAATGTTTTTTCATCGAACAAAATCAAAACAGTAGTTAAGAACAGCTTTGCTCGACAAAAGAAATACAAGAACAGCTGCACTCCTATACTATTCAAACCTGCCTGTGGTTGTGGATACTCTAGAGCGTCTTATGCAAACGCAAATGTCCGTTGAACCTGACATCATGTTTAGATATTGTCGAGTTCTTGTTTCTTCATGATTGAGGTAAGACCTTGCTAACAGTTTAGAACCTTGGCCGCTGCAGAGAAACACATTTTCTTGTATTTCATATTTAAAAACCAAAGAAGCTGATAAGCTCTGTTATTTCAATTTACAAGATAAATGACTGTTTCTTTTGTATTACATAAAGTGAGTTCCCACTAGTACCCCTTTGCTTTACTAACTTTGGGCTCCATTATTAAAACGGAATACCCGGAAAAAGATGAAAAAAGGGTAACCTCATCATTAAGTGAACACTGGGGAACCTAGCAAATGAGCTTCAATTGCTGCAGTACTAACTATTCTTTCATGGAGCAAAAATCATGACTGTAGTAATGTTCAGCCTTGCCCAAGATGCAAGTCAAGTGTTTTGTTGCTGTCCTTTAAGCATAGTGATAGAGAAATACATGTGTTCCACCATTGCTCTGAGGCTATCAGGAGGGGAGGGGTTTGGAGCTGTTTATGTTGGGGGAGGATGGCACGATCTTTATTATGTGTGCAGTAGTACGGTGCAATCGAGCTCGATCAAGTTCTGAGCCGGGATCATTTATTAAGCGAAAACAGCAAGTGTGTTTAGCATGTGACATTTTACTAGGAGAGGGACAACAAATGCTTTTCAGATGAATGCTTGTCTCAATTCCCACGAAGCCTTAAAACGTATAGGGGTATGCTTCCATATTTCCCTCTATGAGGAGAAAAAGCCGGGGGATTTTTACTTGGTCTTTGCTTTTGTTCTTGCTGCTAGCACACGAAAATGTGAGTGTTTTAAAACGTAAGAAGCTCTCCATACCACCGAATGTATTTGGAATTTGGTGGAGGGAGACCACTTCTTCTCCGAAACATACAGATTTTTAATTTTTGTGGTATTGGCAGATTGTAAGGGCTCGTTGAGTTCCAGCCATTGTTTGTGATGAAACAGGATTTCTAATGACAGAAAATAACACCAACTGAGGAACAACAACTGCGGTTTCTTTTGTCTTTCTTAACTGAGAGGGGCTCACGCGCGGGTTTTGGGTGGTCTACATATACCAGAAAAGAGCACAATAAGCAGAGGTCAGTATGTTTGAAGTGTAGAAACCCTCGCAAATATCGATGGTTGATTGACTTCGGAGAAAACATTTGGAGACATAGTACTGTAGACCAACAGTTGACAAGAAGTTGACAAGAAGGCTGGGCTGGATCATGGGGGGGGGGGGGGG
>BGNK01004522.1:0-20848 GCA_003297005.1 Symbiodinium sp. clade A Y106
CCACCCCGTTATCGGCTACATCTGAAACTTACACACTTGCAAACCACTGAACTGATTCAGCCGCTGTCGCTGCAACACTCCAGATTTGAGATTCGGCGGCAACAGCTGTACTCAAACAAATTCTGCCCCTTCCATTCCTTGGCCAGGACAACACTCAGAAGGTTCAAGACGAACCGGACATTACAATACAGAACTGAGAAACATGCCACTGTGAATTCGCTCAGCTGGGGTACTAGGGTAGTCCAGACGAGTTTGCCGCGCCAGACATGACGGACACCGTCGAACAGAACAACAGATGGACCCGAACAAGTTTGAGCACATGCCTGGGCATCAGGCAGCGTCCAGCTGATTTCATACTTTCGCGCCCCGGGTGTTGCCTTGGTACAGTGGCAAAGTGTTTCCATTCAGACAATACCTTCACAAGTCAAAGCATTGGTCGGGCGTTGGNGGCAGCGTCCAGCTGATTTCATACTTTCGCGCCCCGGGTGTTGCCTTGGTACAGTGGCAAAGTGTTTCCATTCAGACAATACCTTCACAAGTCAAAGCATTGGTCGGGCGTTGGAAAGACTTTTGCCTGAGCTCACTCTCAGCTGGGCACATCAAGGCAGCGAGAAGCAGTTCCAGCCTTTGGCTGCGCAGGTACCTCAAACATCATGACGACTTGCAGCTAACTACGGGGAACAGAATCTCCCTTGCCAGCACTGTGCCTCAGGCTACAGGAATTGGTGACGCTTCGAGCTCTTGTCACTTAGATTCGTGGGCCGTCAAGACAGCACCTCAAACCTTCGTAGCCTCGACATGCCTCGACATCGGATCCCACGCTTGCGCGAAGCTTGCTGGCGCCTGCGCATCTCATCTTTGGCTTCGTGCACCTGAGACGCATGCTTTGGCAAAACTTGCTGCGGTCTCTTGTTCAGAGTGCCTCATGCAACGCATCCGCACCCTCCTTCTTCGATTCGTCATCCAATCGTTGCAACCTGGTCTGAAAGCCACGGAAGCAGGTAAGTCCGGCTGTCTTTTTCGAAAATCTAAGCAACAGCATCTCAAAACGCAGAGCCCTGATCGGATACACAATGCATTTTCTTGCGGGGACAGTGGGAGCCCATTTCGAAATCCGGGCTATGCTTTAGAATATGGATTGGGGATAAAATGCAAGAGACATGGAAATAGCTGGTTCTCACTGCTGTAGATTCAGAACTACTGCATTACACACACACACACGTCACAACAGTCCTGTCTGCATTGCTACTCTCTCACACCTGAATGGATTTGGTAGTATGGGCCAACAGCGATGCAGTGCCACTGTTGTTGCTTGGTTTTGAACATTTCACCACAGATTACAAAACAGCAACAACATCACTACTGATACTGCCTCTGCTACCATTACAGTCATTACAGTACTGCTCTACGTAGGCAGGGAGGCAGAAGAGACAGCAGAGGCAGCCGTTAGACGTATCATCGACTGACTGGTTCGATGAACGCATGGAGTCGAGTCTGCCACACAAATCCCCCAATTTGGGCAACTAGGACCCCCGCCAGTCTCAGCACTCAGCACAGGGAAAGCCGACAAGGATTGCGCGACAGATTTGGGCACATTTACGAGACGTGGAAAATGCCACATGCAGAACGTAGAGAAGCTCCGTCCAATCGCATGTCACAACTAAAGTGGCGAAGAGGGAGCGCGAGGCAGTCCGACATTGCCTGCGCTAATAGGTGCGGGAAACCTTTTGCAGCAGAGAGGGATCTTCAATTCCGAAGCAGCCAAGGAGAGACCTGTGGAACTGTTTGCGAGGGTAGGCGTTGGAGAACCCTAGTGTTAAGAGGTGCTACAAGTATCCCCAGTGCCGCCAGGAGGTCTATGCACCTTTAAGTCCATGCATCCAACACGTTCAACAAGACGTAGCCAAGGACAATATCTGAATGGCAAAACAAACGAGTTTCGACAGGTAGGTATGTCGCAAAGCAGAGAGAGAGAGAGAGGAGAGAACAACAGACAGCCAAACAAGTAGCCAGCAATGCTGCTATGCGAGATGACATAATACGATGTAGTGTGGTCATGGACAATGCACAAGATTGCAAAAGCTTAATCTTCGACACGTACTGAAACCCTGCCGCCTCTTGTCATGACAACCCGGGAATTCAAGCACACACACAAAACGAGTGGTATGCAGATTTGCTGCCACGGAATGACGTGCCCGTCGTTCCCGGATCATGCTCAAGGCTAGCAGCGGCTAGCAGGTTGGAAAGGATGATTTTTGAGTGAGAGCTTTGAGTTCCCCCGTTGTGCAAGTCTGCATGGGTTGATGTGGCATATACAGGTGCGAGAAGCTCGCCCGACAAGACTCGATGCTCGCATCCGCATAAAATGCCCTCCCGAATCCCAGCCATGCTTCCCAGAGAACACCAAACAAACAAGATCTAAAAGCTCACTGCTTTCAGCATTTGTGCCTCTGAACACCGGCAATGCTGCTAAGCTGGGGAGCCGGCTTTTCCGGATGCAGTAACAGCACAAGCTTTTTCCATGCTTGCAGGATCTCCTCACATGCAGTGATACTTGAACTGGTTGCTGAGCTTTTGCCATCATCCGCTTGTCGCTGGATCACAGTGGAAAACCCGGGGCCTGTGTGCCTTGCATGTGGTTCTGTCAAGGCCTCACAGGATCCTATTTTTCTGCGCAGGCTGCTCCTCCTCAGCCGCATTTGCAGCCACTTGCAGCTTCTCCTTTACCAAACTTAGCTCGAACATGTAATGGTCCGAAACGGTGGCAGCCTTGGGCGATGTTGCTGCAAGTATTCGTCTGATCATAAGCATCTCTGGCTCAATGCACTGTAGGGGCCGTATGTTGGATCATCGCATCTGGGGTGCACACAAGCCGTGAAAGTGCACAGCTCTGCGTCCAAAATTTAGGCACGCGGCTCTGAAGCTACATCCAGTCTTCGTGTGCTCGCCCCAGCCTAGGCGGCCAGAAGTGCTTTGGACGACAGGTCTCGGAAGCAACCGGTGCCCGCGCTTGTGTTGTGCCGCCTCGGTGGGTTCGAGCCTCAAATGTGCGCATCTCAGTCTCTGCCAAATATTCCACGAGCTGCAAGAACCAGTCCAACTCCCAAGAGCTCATCTCAAGGATTCATCTCCGAAGCGGCTTTGCCTTGAGCAGTGGCGATCTTGCTGACGTAGCTCTTGCCTGCTCGCAGTGATCGTGCGGGCGCATTCCTCATGCCAGGATCAGGAAACCCTGCCTTCGCTCTTGCGAAACTCATCGGCAGAAGAGCCTGGCACCCACAAGAAGTAGCACAGGAAAAAAAAATGCAGCCAGTGCTTTGATGCGGTCGCACCCAGCAGTACAGCTGTACTTTCTGCAACCTCTACATGCGATCAGGGTGCCAGCTGCATGAGAACCATTCTTTTGCTCAAATGAGACCGTACCACGGACCTGGCCAAGACTACTTGTTTAAAAGACATGGTCGCTCTTGACAAGACTCATGTATGCAACACAATGAAAGAGCAACTAGCAGTCCACGCACGGCATTGTGATGGGAGGACGACATCGGAAGGCCTGTATTCTGAATATCCAAGCCCTTCAGCGATGTCAAAAGGCTTGGGAAATGAAAGGCCAAACTAGACAGAAAGACGCGATCGGAGAGTCCATTGCTTTCAACAATGAACGCGGCGATACGCGGCGGGTCCTTCACTGCTATACGTCAACAACGGTTGGCATTCTCGGGTGCTGCACCTCGGATCCGGCCCTGTTTGGCAGCCGCACCTCAGGGAGCTCAGAAGTCTAGAAAGGCCCGAGCAACGCCCACACCCACGCCACATCTCTGGGGCCCCAGCTCAGAGTGACACCCAGCAACGGCCACATGGCGGGGGAACAGCTGGCAGCAACGTCTCAAGGAGCTACCAGCAGGGGGGGGGTTTAGTATTAGAGATAACGGATTACAAAAAAGCTGTTGGTTCCTGAGGGGTCTCACGCCTGAGGGGGTAGGGGGTGGTCGTCAGGCCGACCGCGGCCACTGAAGGAAGTTCTCTATGTCTATAGAAAAGGGACGGGTGACGGCGCACTCCAAAAAAGGCAAAGCTTGAGAGGTCTTCTTTGGCTCGACGAAATAGCGCTGCTTCACGGCTGGCCATGAACAATCAAAGGTGCACTGGAGGCGCTGCCTGGTGTTGCGACTCGCTTTTTTTGGCGGAGCTGAGAAGAAACCATTCATCCTGATGTAGAGGTGCCCAGGGAACGGTCTATCAACTTGTGGCTGTGAGCCACAAAGAATTCTGAGTGAATCTCAGCAAAGTCACGACCCTGAATGGCTTAGCTCCGACATCTCTTGCAAACTCTTCCTTACAGCACCTGCTGGCCGAAACTTGCTGCCTCGTGCTGCTGGCTCCGCATTGGGTTCCAGCGACCGGTTCCTTTTGGCCACCTTGCCCTACTACCGAGCTGCCCTTCGATCTGATCTGCCGATCTGCGCATTGAGTTTCTGCACCTGCCTCAACTCGGCTGGCGGCCTCATGCCCACACTGAGCCCCTGTAGAAATCGGATCGGCTGAAGAAAGCTTTCCAAACAGTTATTGTGAGAGCGCTCGTGTTAAGAACACTTCCGAACACGAGCCCTGCCAAGATGGACCCGAGAATGAGCCACTGATGCACTATGCACACTACAATCGTGCAGCTTTCGTTTGGGATATTTTGGGATGCCATGCGGCTGTGGAATGACTTCCCAGCGAATGCGCTTCAATCGTGCAGCCTCCGTTTGGGATGCCACGCGACTGCACACTGATTTCCGAGCAGGCGCATTTCAATCGTGCATCTTCCGTTTGGGGATGCCACGCGGCTGTGCACCGATTTCCGAGCAGGCGCAGTTGAACGTGCAGATTTCGTTTGGGATGCCATGCGGCTGCGCAATGATTTCCCAGCGGGTGCATTTTCAAATACGCGCAGTTCCCGTTAGGGAAGCCACGCGGCTGTGCATTGATTTGCGAGCAGGCGCATTTCAAACGTGCAGCTTCCGTGTGTGGAAGCACGTGGCTGTGCAATGATTTCCTCGCGGGCGCACTTCGATCGTGCAGCTGCCGTTTGGGATGTCAGCGCGTGATTTTTTCTCCAGCGGGCCCATTGCAACCGTGCAGCTTCCGTTTGGGATGCCACGTGGCTGTTCACTCCTTTTCGCGCATGGGCATTTCACTCGTCCAAGATAGTGACATCAAGTTTCGGATTCCGCTACGTCCACAGAATGACATGAACGAGAGATTCGTTGTGGGGAGCACTCTTATTTAAACCCCTGTAAACGATGCATGTAGGCTTCCGTAACATGACATGAAACAGGGGTCCGTTTTGGTGTTATTGCGAATAGTGCTGCTGGCAGCTACGGCGTTCCTGGAGCAACAATGAGACATCAGAATCTAGAATTGCATTCAGCGCACAAGCTCTCTGCTCTGCATCTGGCCATTCATCGGGTATGCTGTGGATTCGGACTGGCATCAAACGGTTTAAAGCATGCAACCATAAAAATGTACACGGGTTTTTGCGCTGCAGAGTTCCTCTTTTGCATTCTTTTGCCCACCCGGCTGACACCTGAAAGCGGCAACTTTGCTGCAACTGCACGGTGCTCGGCAGCGGCAAGATTCAGCGGCAATGTTTTGGTTGTTCTGTGTGCATGAGAACTCATATGACTTCTGTCCTTGTCATGAAGGGCTACGAAGCACGTAGCACATGTAAGAGCCAGGCCGGTTCCATGATTGACCGCGCGTTTGCTGAGGAGCCTCTGAAGCCTTAACAACAAGACACCCACTGCCTACTCAGCATGCACCGACAACATCCAGAGGCAAGTCTGACATGGTAATTTGAATACGCAAGCTCCGGTCTTTTTGCCTCGGCCTACCCCTGACATGGCAGGGCTGCGTCAGCAAATGCTACATGGCACGCTTCCCGCTTGGCTACCAAAGCATGAACCTCAATTCTTGGACCGTGACGGTTCAAACAACTGCGTGACTCAACTTGTGCCGTGCGTTGATCGTGATCGTGCCAGTGGCAATGTCTTGCCAGTTCAAGCTGCGTGCCTTTGGCTTGCTGACAGCATGGCCAAGCAGTCAGCACTGCGCTTCTGTACTATAGTAGTATATTCGCGGAGCGCCAGTGTAAGGACTGGCGCCGCCGCTCTTTAACTTGAGTTGCCTTTGACTCGGCTCAAAACTCGAAGGGAGACACGCAGAAAGAAGACGGAGGATACAGAGTAAAATTAAGCCATGGGGCAGACCTAACAAGTAAAGGAATTTCCAGCCGCGCCGATCACATCATCTTCAATCGTGAACCTGGCACAGAAAGGCTAGAATCTATGCGGCGATGGGCTGCAAGACGAAACATCGCTGTAGGTGTCACTATAAGTGTCTCACATCTGCAGCACCAAATGGACCAAGGGTCGGCCAAGTCCTCGGCAAATTTTGCAATCAAAGGGCTTTCCATCTCACGAGTCGCATGCCACCTGTGATAGATGCTGGAGGCCAGACGGGTTCGTGAGCTCGGTCATCACGCGCAGCATTGTGCCTAAATGCGCTGAAGGCTTCAAGCCACTTCAAGCTGGCCAGGCAACTGCAATGCTTGAGAGTACAGAGGTTCACCGTCGATAAAGAAGGTTCTTCGGGTTCATTGGCAGGTTGCTTAGCTTTTTGTGGCCGTGGCTGCTGTGCTTCGGGAATAATGTAATCGTAAAATCCGTAAACATGCTACTGAATCACGCCCCGCTCTCTTTTTTGAGGCTCGCGACAACGTGCTGTCCATGGAGTGCTGCGCAGGCAAGACCACCTGCAAGTGACACCCAGATGCTGGGACCACAACTCGCTAGTAAAAACCGCTGAGCCTTCTTGAAAAGGTTGCGCTTCTTCGAGCCTGCACAGGGTCTGACGGTCTAACTGCAACCACTGATCCTGGATGATCCTGGCAAGAAATGCGCGCGCCTTCTTGGGACTTAGTGGTTTGAGGAATGGCGCCGAAGTTGGATGCAGGCACCCCTGAGCAACGGTTCATGAAACAATGCTTCCGATATGTAACTGGTGGCTGGTGTACCATATTTGTATGACCGAATTGAGCTAACTTGCCAGTACTCGGGAGTCCGACATTCACGAGTGGGACTCGGCGTTGATGGCCCGGCGAACTCCTGATGCAAAATCCCTCTGCTCCCATTGCTAAGGCCGCCTAAGGCCCGTGTGGAAACCGGTCAGGGCGCACTGGTGATTGGGCCCTTCCGCGCAACGCTTTCTTCGTTGCCTTCCGACGGGATGGTAGCGGGTATAGCGATGACTGACAGGCCGGAACGCCCATGCGCACTTCACAAGCAGTTCTACAATGGGTTTGACAAAAAGACATACCCAAAACATGCTCGCAACACCCTTTCGCTTGTCTTGGTGAAGATTCGAAAGCAAGTCCCATGCCTGCGGAGTCAAGCCTTCTTCGGGGAGGATCTCGAACAGGATCTGTGCCAGCACAAACGGTCAGCACCAGAGACGGACATGTGGGCATGGGACATCTAAAGCCAAGCGGTTGGTTGGACTTCCTTGAGGTCACTGCTGCTGGAGGTGCGCTCTTGCTCCTGGGGCGAAAGAAGCAGCCTGGCATCAGACGAATCCACAAGCTCTACGTTGACATGTTGTTTGACGTGTGCTGCTCGCCCCAACGGCGAATCAAAATGCGGAGTGCTCAAACATTGAGTCCCCCAGCCCTGCCCACTGAGGTATTGACGACGCAGGCGAGGTGCACTTGCGGTACGAGACATCCTGGACAAGACAACAAAGAGCAACTGTGCAACTGTGCAAGTTTCTCCTGGCATGAGGCCATACACATGGCACGCAGTTGAAGTTCAGTGTTCAACACTGCGAGGTTTGCACACCATGCTACCTGCGAACTTGCACCAAACACAAAATGCCAGTCACTCAAAACAAAGGTCACCCATCTTGCTGGCTCCGTGTGCCACTTTGTCCCTAGAATGTGCGTAAAGAAGCGACGACATACGAGCATATCAAGCGTCTGAAAGTTTGAACGAATGATCGAAGAGGACTTGCACATGCTCCAAGCATCAGGCAGGAACACAACAAGATGAAGCACCGTGGCGACCAAACCAACCACGTGAGTTGGGGAAGTGCAACTATGAACACAGGGATTGGTCAATGCCTTTCGCACACGCTCCGGGCACCGTCTGGCACTAGCAACTGGGTCCATACAAAAGAACCCAGACATTCTCTATATGTTGAGCACAGGGCCCATGCACCAAAAAAAAGCATGAAGGCGACCCCGTCTCTAGATTGTAGCAAGAAGATACCTCGTAATTGCGGATCATCGAATACATCCTGCATGACCTCAAGTGCCCTAGATGTAAAACATCCAAAGTCAGGTGAATTCAGAATGACGCAGGCACGCCTTCAATGGAAGGCCAGATCCCGCAGCAGCAGCGAATGCTGTGCAACAGTGACACTTGTACGTGTTTGAGGACGCTGACGCCTGCTGCTGTTGAGCCGAAAATACAGCAGCGGGCTGTGCCCCTCATCATCGTTGTTCCAACTATGGCACCGTTCTTCCAAAGAAGGCACGGCGGTACATGCTATCGGCACCAACACAACATTGCCGAGTTGCCCGCTCGGCCCGCCCAGGTTACGACAAGATCTCGCACTCCTTGCACATTGTTTGCTCGAACTTTACCCGCGATAGCAGCAACCGTGAAGCATTGCAGATACAGCACTGGCGCTACATGTCACAACCAAGACCATCTTACATTCTTCAACAGCTACTCACTGGTCGCAAAAGCATCCAACAATGCGCCGAAGGCCTCACGAAAGCCACCTGGTTAGGAGAGGGTGCAGCACCCTCGCCAGTCGGCTTGTCATCACCTGCATGCTTCGCTGGGCGAGTTTTGGGGTGGCCTTCGGGCGTGACAATTATCCTTCTAGTTGTGTCGCGCACCACATCTGGCTGGTCGAGCACCTCTGGCGGTACATGCCTGCGGTGCTCGTTTTGGGCAACTGAGACAGAGACAGACTTGTTGACTTTGACGAATGCTCCGCAATAATTGCAGAAAAGCAGCTGCCCCAGAAGGAAAATGCACATTGCATCGCTCAAATGGTTGCAGTTGTTGGACCTTGGTGTAGGCCGCCACCATGTCAGCAGTGCCACCTGCCTTGTATCGTACAGGGCAAAAACAGGACATCGTACTTCTCCGGTGCAAAGTAGTCGTCGCTGCACCTTCCAACACCGGCGGTAGCTAAGCTGCACGAACTGCTGGGCACAAGGCACAACTGATGACATACCATGGAAGGAAACCGCAGGCCTGCTTCCACTCTTACCCACAGATCTATCACTGCAAGCCGCGCAAAATCGCCCTAGAGTCTAGCACCCCCAGTCATTCGAGTGGGTCAGCACTTCGCGCTGGCAAGTTGGCGCCTTAACCCCCTATGCAGAGCAGGTTGACGTCGAGTACATGGACATATACTGATGAAAGTCCCTCTGGGCGCTGCGGCCGGGTGTTTTTCGGGTGGGTCTGGTGGGTGTTCTCCGCTGGGACCCCCTGCTCTCCCTGCCGCCCTGCCTGGGGCGTACTAAACATGTGACATGTGTGTTTGTGGCCATTTACACTCAAGATGTCATCTTGTCTTATGGCATGATTTTGGGGGTGCCGAAAGGCACCAGTACCGGATGCGACTCATGCAATCCCTGAACATGACACGCTGGAATGGCTGTGTCGGACAGCACCTGAGTATTGTGCTCCTGGACAAGTTGGCTACTGAGTACCGTTTTGCTAGATTTCGCTTGGTCCTCTTGCCAATTGTGCTCCTATTTCGTGCGTCTCTTCTCGCTGGTGACGCTTCGCCTTGGACGGCCAGGTACCTTCCGTGCAGGTGTTTTTGGGCCTTAAGGGTGGCTGGTCTCTTGGCTTCGCGGCCTTCGGGCCAGTGGCTCAACTACCAAGAGCCCAGGTCGCTGTCCAAGTGGTACAGATTGCATGAATCTAGTTTTGGGGCGGGCTTTCCAGACCGCCTTCTGTGGGACCATTTCGTTTTTCACCGAGGCTGGCTTAACTGACGTGCAGGGGTGTGATGTACCTTGGCGCGAAGATCTCCCTGTGTGGCAGTCATCAACGGCGACACTCTTGTTGGCACATCCGTGGCACAGACTTTAGGCGGGCGCGTGCTCTTTGGCAGCATTTCTCTTTATGGGGTCTTTTGCTTTGTGAGGCAGTCGACTTTGCTTGGTACCCATCTGTGTTTTTGGCCCTGCCAGCCGGGCCTCTCAAAATGCTGGGCGGTCGACTCGTAATCCTTGTCGGTATAGCCCAGGAGCCTGTCCAGAGTGGCTTCGGAGACGTGAACGACACAGGAAGGGCCACATGCCTTTTCTCGACAGGTCTCCCGAAGGCCGTAGTCCTCAGAGGTTTGTCAAAGCGAAAACTACACCAAGGCTCACTTCCACTGGGACACGAACTCTGGAAACGACACGAGCCCTCTTCCATTGCCCAGCCAGAACTCTCTGCCTCAGTTGGCGAACACTGTTGAACACGGTCCTTTTCAAGTTCCCATAGGCTCTTCGATTGATAATTAAATATCGATCGAACGCTCTATTTTATTGGGTTTTTCTATCGGCGCTCGAAAACAGAGTTTAGGCTATCCACATCAATCTCGGTTCTTCGCTCGATTCCTCGACTAATTTTATATGAAGCATCGCTCGATTCCTCGAGTGATTTTTCGAATCCACCGCTCGATTCCTCGATTTATTTCAAGATGCATGGTTTTCCCCAAATATCGTTATTACTTTTTCGAATATACATGTATGTATGTATGTATGTATGTATGTCTGTATATATATATATATATGTATAAAGTCTGGCAGACATATATCTGGTATGATATAATGTCAGGACAGACATTATATTATATGGTCATGTTGCCTTAAAATGTCTGCGCATGCAGACATGTATTGTTCTTGTTTGGACAGATTTAGCAACCTTATAATTGCCTGGACAGGCAGCAATTACAAGTCATGATGTGTATCAATCTCGCTCGAAAAAAACCAATCTGAGAGCCTTTGGGTGATGACTCTTTATGACTGTGCGTCAGCTCAGGCACCCACTGAAACTTCCCCATTCCACCACGAGAGATGTGTGCCACAGCGCCTACATAATGACTCCACCAATGCGATTGAAGAGCTGTCGAAAGATGTTGAAAAGCGTAGCCTGGATCCGATCACCCAGAAGAAGGGGAGACCACTGCGCTGCCCAGCCGCCTGTGATGTCGTACATGTAGAGGAACACGGACCTCAAATGACGGCACCGAGTTCTTGTGGAGGACTCTGGGGGTCGGGCTGAATCACTGAGACAAAAGCCCAGCGTAGCCAGGGGCTACTAGCAGTCCCGCCCGTTCCTGAGCGGTTCCAGACAGTCTCGACGCGAAGGTCCAAACAGTTCCAACGTGGCAAAACCATGCAAACCCGCGGCAACCCCCCTTGTTTCCAGTATTGCCGGCATTCTCCAGGCAGGCGCTTCTGGTAGGCTTGTAAACTTACTATTCAGGACTGGGCTTAGGCAACCTGTTTCGCGGCACCAACGTGGCGGTCACATGTTCAAACACAAGTTTGCTTCAAAGGACATTGGCATGTGGGCTTAGGCAGAAGGAGGCAGCCACTACTCTTTGCCCAGCCTCCACATCACAAATCATCATGGCCCCTCGTTCAGACGCATCCTCCACAGCTTCATGTAGTCCATGTAAAGTCTATGTGCACAGTTGCGTCGCCGCGAGTGCTTAACGGCTGAACGGTATCCCAGCCACGACTGTCCTCGCCATCCGACTCATTTTCCTGGCAGCGTATCGAGGCGACATAAGTACTGTAACATCTGTAACATACCGTAACGGACACCCAGGACCGGTGGAGATGCTTGACATTATTTTCACAAGTTTTGTCACACCTTAGCGGGCCATGTTGCCACTTGAGTTCACTCCACGGACTCCATGCCTCCACCTGCTCTGGTGCAGCCGCAGTTCCTCAACTACTCCCATCCACACCACCACGTGGGTTTCCACACAGAAAGGCAGCCTAACGCCTACATAACCACTTGGTGGCGAGCCATCTAGATCCTCGTGAGCCTATCCAGGACATGCACAAGAGGTTGTTGAGGTCCTTCGAAAGCTTCGAAGGCGCAGCCTGCAACCAGTCCGTCTCATACTCGGACACGATTCCCAGGCTTGAATCTGAGAACTGAATCTCACCTTGCCCGCAGACTTGGAAACCATCACAATCACCATATCATCAGACATATCACAATATTGCGCGCATACGTTTATGGAGCATGGCGCTGGCCAAACTCTAGGACTCTAAGACTCTAAGCCAATCACGCCCGAAACCTTAAACTTAACAACAAAGGCACCGTCACGTGGGCGCACCTCACCGCACGTCATGATACCAGGGTTGCAGTGGTATTTGACCCAGTCACTGTAGTCAGGATGACCCACAGAACTTTCCAGACTCCGCCCCTCACGCAACAAGCACACTCCCACATGTTGTCTGCACAATGCCCGGCTCAGCGCCACACTGGCCTCCCCATCAGGCACCTGCCATCAACATCAAATGCGCATTCAAAGGGCTAACGTGCTGGATCGCACCATGGTTTTGACATAGCTGCAGGCTGCACCCGCTCTCTTATTCTACATCCCCTTCGTCCTTCGTGTGCGCCGAACTGCATGAGAAGCTTCTAGCGCATTCTGCTGGGTCTGAGATCCATGAGACTACTAACTAGATGAGGGGGCAAAATGAACGCTGGACAAATACATCATGGGCTTGAGCGTCGGAACATGGCTGATCATCGCCCAGCGCCGCAGCGTTTTCGATCAAAGGTGCAACGGCCAAACAGCCGTTGGCACAGGACCACAGTAGCCCGAAAAAGTGCACCCCACCACAATAAAAACAGAAGCCCTGCAAGTACCTTTGGAACCGGAATGTGGTACTCAAGACCTGCGTAAATAATTCAAAAAGCGCCTCCAAAAACTGTTGCCGGGAAAAACCAATCGGTCAATCGTGTGACGAAGCTGTCCAAGCTTAACCCAGACACGTGATCACAACGTGATCATTGATTGGGGTCGTGCAAGGAATTCACACGAGACGGAAGTGAAGTCCGCAGAAATCTTGATGCTGCCTGCCACATGTTGTCTTCCCCGCAAGAGCTCTGACACCTCAGACGCGAAATTTCGAAATCTCACCTGTGCTTGTAGCAAGATCCCGAATGTCTGTCAAAACTGAGCCAAGATCGGGTCTGGGCCGGAGGACTCCAAAGTAACATCAGAATGCTTGCACAACCTCTGGCACGAAACACATCATTGGGCAACACGCAACGCAAAACGAGAATGCAAACACTGTCAAGCAGGAGCTGCAAATGGCAGTCAGGACACTCTGTTCTCGAGGAGCTGATCTCCTCCATAACCGGCGACAGGTGGCAGCTGGGTACCAACCGGGTACCACGGTCTAACATGACACGTATTATGATCATGTTGAGCACCGTGTGCCTTGACGACCACGTCCTCGATCATCCCACGGATGTCCGCAAGCAGGACCTCACGGAGCTTGCCAAACTCCTGGCCACTTCGCCATCTATACTTTCATGAGAGTTTCGTTAAAGGTGCATATGAAACAAACTACACCAGCGAAGACCTCAAACAGTATAGACCAGAAAGTTGAAAGTTGAAAAACAAAACTTGAAATAATATTTCAAGAAAAAGGATGACGAAGGGGACACGCAAGCGTTGGCACAACGGCAGGTTGATGAAAAAGCTCATTTGGGCATTTTAAACACACGAAGCTTCGTGTGAGTAATTGGTTGGTTTGGGGCTTAGGGTGTAGGGCTGAAGCTTGCCACCCGCAGGAATTCTCTGCAGGAGGAGCGGCAGTGTCTTTGCGTTGCTGTGCAATTTTGTGGCCCGTCCCTCCTCCCCCCCTTTTTGCACCATTCCACTTCCTTGCATTTCAAAACAGGCATGAGAAAGCGGCATGTCAAACCGGATTGGGGTAAGCCACTTCTTGCCAAGAGGGGAACAGAATTTTGCATGCATCGAACCGGACTGGGGTAAAGTTGTTCCTGCGCGAAGGAGGAAAAGACCTTTGGCTGGGGAGCCCCAAAACACATGTCAAACCGGATTGGGGTAAAGTGGAATGGGGGCGGGGAAAAGAATTTGGGTTTGACGTTTAAACACATAACTTAACCGGACGGGGGGTAAAGTTGCTCTTGCCCGAAGGAAGGACAGCGAAAAAGTGGAGTGCCGATTCTCCTAATAAAGAGTCACGTCTACCTTGGGAAGCACTGGGTGAGCGTGCTCTTGTTGGGGCTGACGTGGGTTTGTGGCAGCCACCAGGGGTACTCGGCAGAGAGTCCTGCGGGTGGGCACTCCAGGGATACTCGCCGCAACGGTCGTCTCCAACGCAACAGCTGGCAGCAGCAAATTGCAAGGCAGCTGCACTGGCGCAGGCACAGGGGAAACGACAAGGATGTGCCTGGACCCATGCAATGGTGATGACACCGACAAGTGCCAAGGCGGGACGACAAGCAACTACACGCAAAGCTACATGCAGTTTTCACAATGCAGCTCCACTGTCGCATGCTCTGTACGCTCGTTTCAAACTAAAAGACACAAGCACTCACGCAACCTTTTCTACATCCTTCGGACAGCACAAGGCAGGCACCTCTGAAGCTGCACTCACTGCATCTTTAACATCCTAAACCTTCCTGAAGCCCCCCCCCCCCCCCNCCCCCCCCCCCCCGCCGGCAAGACAGAGGCCACCGCTCGTGCTCACTACTTCCCTGGTGTCGGGACTTGTGGGCTTGCCATCTTCCTTAGATCCACACCTGTTTCCTAGGCTGCTTGTGTGTTTGCTGCCTTCCTTAGAGTGGTTCCGTCTCCAGACTCAAATCCGTGCGTCACTGCATCGTGGGCCAGGCAAAAAAGTATGTGCAAAACGTAAAGGCAACCGTTTAATGTTCAGGATTTAGAGTGTAAGGATTTAGCAGACACACCCCACATGAGGGGAGGCAGCCAAGGACAGACAAAGCCCAGCGCGAACCCGACAGACCCATCCCACATGAAGGGAGACGTCGGGAGACAAGGACAGACAAAGCCCAGCACGAACCCGACAGACCCATCCCACATGAAGGGAGACGTAGGGAGACATCGGAAGACAAAGGGAGACAAACAGAGGCCAGCGCGAAGCCGACAGACCCATCCCACATGAAGGGAGACGTGGGGAGACAAAGGGAGACAGACAGAGGCCAGCGCGAACCCGGCAAACCCATCCCACGTGAAGGGAGACAAAGGGAGGCAAGCGGAGACAAAGGGAGACAGACAGAGGCCAGTGCGAACCCGGCAGACCCATCCCACATGAAGGGAAACGTAGGGAGACAAAGGGAGACAAACAGAGGCCAGTGCGAACCCGGCAAACCCATCCCACTTGAAGGGAGACGTAGGGAGACATCGGGAGACAAGGAAGACAGACAGAGGCCAGCGTGAAGGGAGACAAAGGGAGGCAAGCGGAGACAAAGGGAGACAGACAGAGGCCAGTGCGAACCCGGCAGACCCATCCCACATGAAGGGAGACGTAGGGAGACAAAGGGAGACAGACAGAGGCCAGCGCGAACCCGATAGACCCATCAGACATGAAGGGAGACGTAGGGAGACAAAGGGAGACAGACAGAGGCCAGCGCGAACCCGACAGACCCATCCCACATGAAGGGAGACGTAGGGAGACAAAGGGAGACAGACAGAGGCCAGCGCGAACCCGGCAGACCCATCCCACGTGAAGGGAGACAAAGGGAGGCAAGCGGAGACAAAGGGAGACAGACAGAGGCCAGTGCGGACCCGGCAGAAAAATCCCACATGAAGGGAAACGTCGGGAGACAAAGGGAGACAGACAGAGGCCAGTGCGAACCCGACAGACCCATCCCACATGAAGGGAGTTGGGAGACATCGGGAGACAAAGGGAGACAGACAGAGGCCAGCGTGAACCCGACAGACCCATCCCACATGAAGGGAGACGTAGGGAGACAAAGACAGAGGCCAGCGCGAACCGGCAGACCCATCCCACGTGAAGGTAGACAAAGGGAGGCAAGCGGAGACAAAGGGAGACAGACAGAGGCCGGCGCGAACCCGGCGGACCCATCCACAGGAGACGTAGGGAGACAAAGGGAGACAGACAGAGGCCAACGCGAACCAGGCAGACCCATCCCACATGAAGGGAGACAAAGGGAGGCAAGCAGAGACACGTTCCACCGGAAACCTGGCAGGCCTATCTCGACCAAAAGCCCTATAGGCATTGAAAACCCCAACAGTCAATTGATTGCGGAAAACACAGCCAATCAACAGTTGGCAGAATAAGGTTACCCCTGTCCTCGCTGAGGATGCTTCTCAGCATCGTTTCCGCCGCCATGGGATTGAGTTCTAAGGCTCCGTGCTCTGCGTCTGACACAGAACCCGCCCACATGGACAAATGGGTCATTCAGAACCACCTTTGATGTTAGAACTTCCGGAACTTTCTGGATCTTTGGGAACTTTGCTCGATCAACCTTAGAGCCTTAGAACTTTGGGAACAGTTGACAAGCTTCATGCCTTCCCAGGCGTGTCGAGGTCATGCTCTCGTGCAGCTTGCTTGGAACGGCATGTCACATCACGTCATGGGGGGAGAATTCACTTAACCATGGACTGTAGAATCTGGTCCTGTTGGGATAGTAGTTCCTAAAGCTTGAGGTTTAATGCTGAGGAAAAGAAGGGCAGGAGTGAACACGCGCCAGCCACTTCCTCGCGGTATGCGGCGGTATGTGGCCGCGCAAGCCAACCAAGACGATGCCTTATGTGATCCTTGCATAAGGCCATGTGGACACGCAAAAGGGCACTCGAAGCACTCCAAGAGCTCCACTGGCACTCGAAGTCCCTCAAGAGGACTCCAAGAGCAGCTGGTGGAGTTGGTTGACTCTTGCTGATGTCTGCCAAATCTCTGCTGGACCATGACTGGTTCTAACTAGAAGTTCCAACTCTATCAGCTATGACAGCGCTTCTCCAACAAGTGGGCATGCACATGGCCGAGTTGATCTCTGTGTCGTCATGTTGGGCTTCCATGTTTGCTGTGTCTCCCCCCATGTGGCGACAAACCTTGACTTGAATTCCCAGTTTGCAGCCAGGCCTGGGCTTCGGGGCTTCCAAGCCCATTCAAGCTCGTCGTGCACTTCGGCAACACTGTTTCAGCCTAGTTTCAGCTTGGTGAGTCGCAGTGGCTTTCGTTGCACCTTGGCAGCCTGCGGCAACGCAGGCAAAACTCATGCACCTCGTGCACAACCTTCTGCAGACAGAAGCTGCTCGCAAAGAGCGGCGCTTTTCAGTACAACAGCGGCTCAACGTCCTTCCCCCAAATCTACCACCACAACTCGCAGCCACACTTAACCTTAACCCTTTCTGTAGAGCTGAATCCTGCCATTGCAGTTTCGACCTTGACAAGCTAAATGATCTCAAAAGTCATGCACATGCCTTTGTTTGCTCGTTCGTTTGCTTCTGTCGGCCCTTCTTTCGCATCTGTTTGTCTGCTTGCCGGGCTCAGATACTGGCTAAGCACTGCCGGCTCTTTTCTCCGCACGGAATGGGAGTCGCGGAACAGGCTGATCGCTGGCAAGCAGGTTTCGTTCTCCATGCAGTGCTTTGCAGTAGGCCCAGTAAACGAGCTGAGAAACCTGTTTGCCCCACGTCGTTAACGGGTCTCGGTCCGGGCCGCGACTCGCGAACTGAGCGAGCCTCAAGGCACAGGCAGGAAAAAAGCCAGACAAGCGCATGGAGGAAAGATCGGAAGAGCTGATGCGAACAGCCGGGCCGCCGGCGCTCAGCAGACAGGGGGCGGCACCGCACTCATCGTGCTGAAGCCTCATCGGAGGCTCAATACCCGCGCTCCAAAGGATTCTGCTGGCGTTAGCGAAAATGGGCGCCGCCTCCGCCCAGGTGCCGCGACTCCCGCTCCCGCCTCGGGCGAGGCATCCGAGGCCGAGGCGCCGCGGCGGAAGGGGAGCTTTCAGGCCCCGACTCGCGTGACCGAGACCGAGAGGAGCTCGAGGAACTGCTGGAACGACGGTCCTGGCTGTAGCTGTCTGCACTGTTGAAGGTGCCTCAGATCTGGGAAGTCTCAGAAGTCCCTGCCCCACCCTGCGGTCGCGATCTAAGCGCCCGCCTCGTCCTGCAGGTCCTCGTAGAACTCCTCCACTTTGGCCAGCAGCTGCGTTGTGGGAACCTTCGGCTCTTCGGGGAAGGAGACCCCTCTCTTCTCCGAGCCGCCGAGACCCCTCCGTGCCTCCATCGCTGGCAAGGCCTGCGGTGTCATGGCCTCGGGAACGGCAGAGCGCTCTGGCTCTGCCCCCGATGCGGCATGCCGGTTTGGCTCAGCTCGCTGCGGGATCTAGCGGCTTGTACCTACGGGCAAGCAGATGCCAGCTGAACGATTTCCGGCTCTTGCACCTATTGACAGGCTGTGCCGGCTATGCGGCTCGCAGGAACAAGTGCTTCTGGCCTCACGAGCCTGCCGCCCTGAGCCTGACTGACGCCGGCCTCCCAGCGAAGAAAAGCCACTTCCAACTCCCCTGGATGCTCAAGTGAAAGAACTCATTCAAAACCTGCGAGGGCCCAGCCAACATGGATGCCAGGACGCCCACCGGGACCGTCTCCGGCCTCGGATACACAGCCAACCCTCGCACACCTTTAAGCCTTAGCCCACCTTCATCGGCTCATTTCACTAACAGCCTTCAATTCCCAGCCGAAGTAGAGAAGTAGACGGCGCATTCAGCACCAGCATGCTCGGCGCAGGCAGGACGTTTGCTTTGAGGGATCCGCGTCTGCACGCCGGTGTGCTGCAGTCCAGCCAGCACCTGACGCGAAGGAGAAGCCGCTTCTTGCAAAGTCGGGAGGGCCGGAGAGCTATTTCATGATCAAAACAGGCTGTAACGTGAGATTGCCTTGCTAGGAAACTGCGGGGCTCTGCACCAACAGCTCGCGCCTGCTTCTGGTAGCCGTGCAGCATGGGCCTTCCAAGACATGCGGCACCATTGCACGAGAAGGCGAGACCACCCCAAGACAGTCAGAAACTAGGTCTGCCACACTGCTGGCATGGCCGCCCCGGCCTGGCGCTTCGGGCAACGGATCGATTTAGCTACAATTAGGTCACTTGCGGGAGATTGTGCACGGACAGAAGCGCCTCTGTCCACGGAATCGATGTGAGCAGTTTTACGTAACATCTCATCTCCAAATCGGCTGATGCTTTCAGGGTGCTCTGCACAACTTGTTTGATGCGGATGAAGCGCGATGCACCAGCTGCAATCCACAATGAACTCTAGGGCCTAGCGTTTTCTTCCACTTTGAGGTTGGAGCTTCGGAGACCCAAACGTCTTCACGTGCACCCTGCAGAAGGGGTTTTGTGGCAAAAAGCCAAGCGGGCCGGTGCCACGANACTCTAGGGCCTAGCGTTTTCTTCCACTTTGAGGTTGGAGCTTCGGAGACCCAAACGTCTTCACGTGCACCCTGCAGAAGGGGTTTTGTGGCAAAAAGCCAAGCGGGCCGGTGCCACGAAAGAGGCCATGCACGGCGCCACCGGCATCGCCGGCCGCAGTGCGCCTTCGGCAATTCCGGCTGCAAGAGCCAGACAGGTCAAAGCACGCTGAGCATTCCGGGCTCCTTGCCTGCCATGCCAGGCATCGGCGGAGCCGGCACCGACGTGATGGGCCTCAGCGAGGGCTCGCCAGCGTCTGCATCGTCATAAAGGAAATATCAGATTAGGGTGAGAGGGGTGTTCGCACGCGTAGCCACGCTTGGAAGAACTTAGCAGCGAGCCGCAGCGCTGCAGCGGCGGCCTGCGCGACCGGAGGCTGCACACCAGGCAGCTCCTGGGTCATCCTGAGCTCTCAGAAGGAGAAGGATCATCCGTTGGGTGAACTCCCACAAGGCAACTTCTGCTCTCCGAGAGTCGTGATGGCTTTCACCTCCTCGGCCTGCCGGAGAGGAGCAGAGAAAGTTTGTATAGAAAACAGCCCTGGGATCTAGCAATGTCTCAGAAAGATCGTACCATGCAGCTCCGCATTTACTGCAGTATCATGCCAGCGCAGATCCGCCATTTATTCCAGCGGCTTCAGAACCACTCCAGAGATGAAGTAGCCGGTTGACACCGACCAGAATGCTATCTCAACTTTGCACATGCCCCACCANGCAGTATCATGCCAGCGCAGATCCGCCATTTATTCCAGCGGCTTCAGAACCACTCCAGAGATGAAGTAGCCGGTTGACACCGACCAGAATGCTATCTCAACTTTGCACATGCCCCACCAGCTTTTCCATCCGGAGTCTTCAAAGGCTCCAAGCCATCGTGACTGTTCTGTGATTCTGTGCATTTGAAAGTCATTGTCTGGAGCACGCTGCACGCTGCTGGCAGCCTCCTGGCGCATTCAAACGGAAAGCGCGGATCAGCCTCCGCGCCAGTTGCCCCATGCCCGGCCCGCGCGGCCGTAGCAGTCTTCCTCCTTCCAGGACCAGGCTTGTTTCTGAGGGCCGTAGCCGCCATAGCCATTTGTGCCCTTCCAGTCCCATCCCCGATCTGAGTCTTTGCTCCAGTCGGTGTCCCAGTCCACCTCCTCGAGGATGTTCTGGCCCTTCTGGCGAAGCAGCGGCGCCCAGCCTGATTGCAAGCGATAATGTGTGACGCCCTGCACCTGAACCTGGGCATCGCTCCAAGCCATCGCGCCCTCATGGAGCTTGCTCCCGTTCTTCATGCTATCTTTAGTGGGCTCCGATCGCAAGTGAACAACGCTCGTGGCCCTGACCT
>BGNK01004522.1:21000-43839 GCA_003297005.1 Symbiodinium sp. clade A Y106
CGAACATGCAGAAGTCTGAGAACCTTTGGGCTTCACAGGCACACAGGTCGTTAGCTTCCATGTTTATTTCCGACGGAAGGTTGACAGCTGTGCGGCGAGCGGTTCACCGTGGTCAAACTAGCGGGTCGCTGCTGTTGCTGATGCTTGCAATGCTGCACGAAAGCAAAGTTCACCCTCTGCCCCGGCCCTCCAAGGCCTCGAAGTTTCGTCTCCTTGCGGCGACTGCAGCGCCTTCCGGATTGGGATTCGGGGGCGCTCTACGCGACACCGAGAGGGTGGGGTCGGGCCAGCTGGTAGCATGGGCGCAGGATCCACGGCAGGTAAGGCCTGAGACAGGCAGCTTCGATCTCTCAGTCGATCGGATCGGATTCATGAGAGCGCCCTGCTTGAATGCCCGGACCAAAGGAGCGTGGGCGTCCTCTCAAGATGGAAGAAGGCTTTTGGTATGTGAGGGCTGCCGCTGTGTAAAATTCGCTCCTTGCGGGCAGCTTCTGTCTGCAGAAGGTCGTGCACGAGGTACAACACGTGCAACCTCCCAAGCAGTGTGAAGAAGCGATTGCAACAAAGCAACTGCATCTTCGCCGCCACATGCGCCTGTGAGCACAGGTGGACAGGAAAGACACGCGGACCATGATGTGCCCGGCAATGTGCGGTGCTAAAGCCTACAGCCGATGCAGAGAACAGATTGCGGATGATTGCAGAAAGCATCCCTGGAGGCTCTGGCACTGTTGCATTCGATCCAAAGCCGACCGCTCTTGATGGCATCCCGGGAGGCCATGTGCCTTCAAGCAGAGGCTTTCACAAAGACGAGACGAGGCGAGATCAGACGAGCAGCTCCAGGGAGGCCAGAACTCCGTGAAGCTGCCGCTCGACCTGGGAACGCGAGCCAAGGTAACGACTCGCACTCCAGCAGCTTCTGAGAGAGGTGGTCTCCTGGTCCCTCTGATCTCCGGCCTCGGGGGTCAGCGCCAGCACCTGTGGCTCCTTCCAGCGACGCAGGACGTCCTTGGCATGCGGAAACACGAAGTTGGCGCCAAAGGCGCGGACGACCGAGATGCGTGCGGCCAGCTCGACGGGCGGAGCTCCCTGAACCTGCCGAGCACCCCGGACGACACTACATCTGCAGCCTATGTCTTCGCTTCAGCTCGAGCTATATGGCAGGGAACAAACAGAGAGAGAGAGAGAGCACTTGCACGCACCGCACCGCACCTGCCCTCCTCGGAGGAGCGTCGCCAGGCTGCCCGCTGTCGGAGCGGTCGAGGTGCCCAGCTGCGCTCCCATCCCGGCCATGGCCATCTGCCCGGTCATCTGCGTCACTTGCGCAGGTGCAGGCGGCGCGGGGGGCGGTCGCGGGTTGGTCGGCGCCGGCGCCGGCACCGGCGCAGGCGGTGCCGCCGGGGGCGCAAGTGGTGCCGCTGCCGGCACCTGCTCTGACTGTAGGGCTCCGTAGAGGTGCGAAGCATGCATGCCATGTCGTTATAAGCGTTCAGTCAAGCGGTGGTGAGTTCATAAGAAGAAGCTCGTCAGCCTGTGTCCCTCGATGCTTGGCGAGGACCTTCCGATCCGAGAGCAGCTCAACGTGTGGTTTTGGACCAGCGCACTGCTCTGCCACCACCTGCTGGTAGTACTCAGCGCCCTCACCGCTGTACAAGAACGAGAACCTGCCACAGCAGCACCATACAATCGTGACAAGAGAGAAATCCTGCAATCCGGTCAGGGTCGCTGCGGATTGCTTGCGTTTTTCTGCTTGACCGTCGTCTCAAAGTCAGAGCCATTCCTGAATCAGAAGAGCAACATAGAGCAACCAGCTGCGTGTGCTCTGCAAATTGCGGGCGGGGGGGGGGACACTCAATTGGCCTTGCGATGTGATCCGCCATGATCTCGATCCTCTTCCTTACGCGTCTTTGCATGCCCGCCTTTGGGGATCTCTGATTCATGCATGTACTCCCGTGTGACGCTCCCAGAGCTGCTCTACGACACTGAGGGCCATCAATTACCGAAATCGGAATACCTCTCATAGAATTTCATACAAGGGGAAAGTGAAGAACCGCAACCCGAAGCCTTGTGTCGCGCCTCAAATCCGGCGCCAGCATGGCGCCCAGATCCGCCATGGCGACAAACCGAGCCGACCCGAGGCCCCACCTGAGGCCCCAGCCGAGCTGCTGTTGGGGATCCGCTCTCTTTCTACGTGTACATAGGTGGCTTGGCGGCTTGGGCCGGGCTCTTGAGTGCTTGCCATGGTTGGAACAATTCTGCGTTGAGCTGGCGACTAGGGGCAACACGTTGGTGCACTTCAAGCTGCGAGCTGCGATTTGTCAGATCTGCTTATCTTCGACTAGGCTTGAGGTTGGATGTCGTCAGCTCATGCTCTGAATGGCGACTGACAATGTGACTGGCGAGGATCGACTTGCGGAAGTCTCATGTGCCCAGGGGCAACTTGACCAGAAATCCATCGCAATTCTCGGACCCATGCAGAAAGCAATAGCAAGACCCTTTGAAAACGAGTCACGGCCCGAGAGCCTGCACCTTTCCATTCACGCCACGGTACGTCGTCCGATCTTCTCTGCCTCCTATCGTCCTCTTGCATGACACCTCATGGCACTCGTGGAGGGCCCGCGGCGAGGAGCAGACCTGTGAAGGCCGGATGCCGCCATGGATGAAGACACCACACCCCTGGAATTCCGCTGCCTTGTCTGCGGAGACCCCCTTCTAGATCGTAGCAGATGTTGCCTGATCGGCACTGCTCAGCCGCAACCGTGGCTACCCTGCTTGGGCCATCAGCAAACGATCTTGGCCTATTAATTTGCAACAACTGAGGAAACAACACGATTGCCTCACCAGCAGCCAGCGGAGTTTGAAGCAGGATGGCAGCGCAGAGCCAAAACATCGCACCGCAGAGCCCGTCACATGCCATCCTGGCACGCAGCGCTCCAAACACAAACACCGGGAGCGACCAGCCACAAGTCGACGACGCCAAGAAAGCGGCATGCGATAAGATTCCAGGAAGGCGATGAGCCTGCGGATTACCCTGTTCGGCAATCATGGGAACATCTTGGATCATGAAGGTGTTGGCCTGCATGTGCAATGAGCACAGACCGACGCTGCAATACGAAGATCCCTAACGGACATCATGCGTTGCTGCGCATGTCACGGGCTGGGGAGACGGCACACCACGTCCACAGCGAATAAGAGCCTCAGCAACTGGATCCACGAATACAGGACCATGAAACAAATCTTTTCAGCAGTTCTGCATCGAGCTGCATTCCACCACGGATTCCACCAACTCATAGGGGATCTCGCGCATCAGTTCAAGCTCCTCATCGGTGTAACCTTAAACGCGTCTCAAGCTTGAAAATGTAACATGCACACAAACCTGACAGGTACTTGCCCGTCTTGCCAACAAGCAGCGCGGAAGCAGCGAACAGATCCCCTGCCACAAAGCCTCCATCAGCAAAAGCTCACAGGAGGGCGCTACAGGGGTGCAGCTTGGAAAGTCTTGAACCTGCACATCCAATCTCAAGCACAGAAACATGCGTAGCAGCTTGCCGGTGCAGAAACGCCTAAGTGCCGTCACCAATCTTTTCCTGGAGCCGACCTTCAAGTGGCGGCAACTGCCAACTGTCAAGCGGCAGTGTCATCATGAGTTGCCCGTGCCACATCCACATTTGAGCTGCATCTGACCACGATGTACGCCGACAAGACCATGAGGCTCATGAGCAACGCAGATACTTGGTCCAACATCTGCGACGGCCAATCCGCACGGAACCATACAGCTACCTGGCAAACGAGGAACGGAGGCCACGAAAGTTTCAGAATGCACGACGCTTTGCAGCACGGCTGTGTCAAGTCTTTCCAGCGCACATCGCCAGCACGCATCCAATTTGCAAAACACTTCTTTGAAGCTCTTTAGGGCTGCGGTCGGATAGTGCGAATGATCCTCCAAAGCGGGCACAATTCTTGCACCCCGCCTCGGCAATGGGTGCCTCCTTTCTACAGCGCCCAATGCCGCAAAAACTTCCCTCCATTTACACTCCAACATCTGCTCAGCCTGTTGGACCTATACAGTCGCGACATGGAGTGTATCTCTTTACAATGGAGTCCCTAATATGTCCGCACGTCGGGAGGTGGAACCTTTGCCCACGGGACGTTGCAACCACGATCTCCTCCGGATCTCGCCGTCGCCTAAGGTTCTCAACCGTGGCCCTCAGGGCCCGATTCTCGTCCCTCACTTCTCGCAAAGCTCTGCTGCAAGCTTCCACTTCCCTGCACCTTTCACTGTACACTTGCTCCAAGTGAGTGCACCTCCGAACGCACTCCTCAGCAAAGAGCCTGTCCTCCTTGCTGGCTTCATGTCGCCACGGGATGTTAGCCGGTTAGCCTGGGTGGACGCTGTGTGGGTCACGGGCTCGTCTGGTAGATCTGGGCCTGCTGCTGCATCCGTGGTGGCAGCCCTCCGGAAAAGCTTCTCAAGGAACCACTTAAGGCCCCTATAGCAGAGAGAGGGAAGCCACGCCACCAAGAACCACACAAGAAATCCCACCGCCGCTGTTGCCACCCAGCTCGCAACGTCATCCTCATTTCCCAGCATAAGAAGAGGCGCAGCCAAGCTCAAGCCCTGCACGTTCACAATCTGGGTCATGAGGACCAACAGTGGCATCATTGTCTTGATCCGTGCCACATTCACGCCACTGGTTCCCATCTCCTTGATGGCCTTTGCTAAGGCCTTCTTTTGCACTGCCTCCTCGCGTCACTTTCTCCATAGGCCTCCATTTGCGGGGTGACTGCGCCCATGAGGAAAAGAAGCTCACGCAGCCTTGGACCACTTAGCGGCTTGGTCCCTATGTCTGCGGGGTTGTCGGCTCCAGCGATGATGCCGAGCTCGATGGCCTTGGTCTGAACCGCACTCTGGACCCAAAGGAGCCCAGCATCAAGGTGCCGGATCCTTCCGCACCCAAGGGGGTTGCACACACCCCTGCAGGCTGCTGAGTCCGACCGGCTTCTCACTGTTACCGTCACGCTTGGGCTCAAAAGGAACTTCATGCAATCCCCGATGTACAAAGCCTCGCACGTACCACCAACCAGCGCAACAAACTCGGCCTCACCCGAGCTCAGGCTGATAGATCTCTGGGACCTGACCATTGTTCCCACAAGGCTCCCTGCGCGGCGTTGCACGGGAGTGGGCCTTGACCTCCTGCTCTTTGCTCACCTCCGCGCTCTTGTGTGGGCTTTGCTTGCTCCTCCCCACAACGCAAGCTTCGCACCAACTCTGGAAGGGGTGGTGCGTGATGTTGTGCAGCTCCTGTTGCCGGGTCGACGGGAGAATCGGGATCTTTGGCATGTCCGGCGGCCTCTCGTTTTCCATGTACATCTTCTTGGCAATCTCGCCACTGAGCTGCCTGCTGAGCACTTCGTGGTGCTCCTTGAGCCGCTTAAGGACGCCGGAGTGGCTCAAACCCAGGCTGTCGCACACTCCTTTAGGGTGCGCAACGGGGTGGAAACATGGAGGCGCACACCCTCAAGCTCATCGTCGCCGTGGGGCTCCTCAGCAATGGGCTCCCCCTCTACGATCACCTCCTCCGCGTCTTCTCCAACACCTGCTCCACCACCAACGTCCTCACCCTCGGGCAAGTAGAGGTCGGTGTTCTCCTGGTCGGCCGCGTCAAGGATCCCCGCCGGCTGCGTCAGCAAGTTCCTCGGGAGCTCCTCGACATGGAAGAGAACAATCACATCCCTTCGCCCCGTAAGCTCAGCGTCCAGCTCGTGCTCAGAGTGAGAAGTTGAATCCATGTGTTCCGGGCGCTGGCTTGCGCTTTGCCTCGTCGGCCCTCACAAAGGCCACTAGGTAGGGCCAGTCCTCCTCCGACCATATCAGCTTTTCCAGGTCCAGCTCTTCAACGGCATTGGCCACCAAAATGGGCAGCCCGTTGCCCAAGATGTGCCAGCCAGGCTTGCCAGCCAACTCAGCCAGCACAGGAGGTATAAGGTCCCACGTCGTCAAAGGTGGGTAGGGCTCGCACCCGTGAAGGCTCTGGCACCCTGGCGCTCTCCGAGGCCGAGGTCCCAACCGTGACCGCCATCATTGTCAAAGTGTTCCTTCGCAGCCTCACCGGGATTCGGTTCCCGTGCTGTTCAATGACGGCTTGTCGCCACAGCTTCCCAGGCACCAATCTTGGCGCATGAGCCTGCCCAGCGAGACGATCACTGCCTCAATCTTTGCAATCGCGAACTTCTCCCGGATCGTCACCTTCCCGCCTTCTAGGGTCCCCACATCGAGGTCGAGAACCCGGCTGCCATGTTGGGCGATTCTGTGGCCCTGGGCGTCTTGCATGACGACGCCGGCCGATGGGGCCGCTGTGCCAAAGCTGCCAAACCTGAGTGGGGCAACCGACACGTCCGCCCCACTGTCGATCACAACGTCCAGCTCCTCAGCCCTCTGGGCCCACACTGCTTGCACACGGGCCGGTCCGGCCCACGTCCCCAGGGCCCGCTCCCAGCCAAGGGGAACAGCACCATTCTCCATCGCCGTCCGTCACGTCCATGGCAAACACCTGGGCACCGCTGGCATACTCAAGGGCCTCGTGGCAGTCCTGGGTCGCAACGTCGGGGAACCACTCCTCCTCATAAACGCTTTCCGGGCTTGCCGCAAAAATGGCCACAACCTCCGCGCCTTGCAAGGAGAACTCGCCCTCGTCTTCCAGCTCGCTAATATCGTAGACTTGGGTGATCTGGCACCCAGGGGGGTTCTCGCACCGAAAGGCCTCGACCCGGTTGACACTGCCGCGGTACTGGGAGGCAGAGGGCAAAGTAGTGGAAGCACTCGTCAAGGTGGATGCCGCCGAGCTCGCGGGCGGCTGCACATCAACCTGGTTGATCTTCCCCTTGTTCTTGCCCTTTGTGGGGCACTCCCACTTCCAATGGCCGCGCTGGCCGCACAAGTTGCAAACATCCGTGTCTTTGCCCGCTCCTCCTTTTGCTGCTGCTCCATCCGCCTCCTTGTTGCCATCCGCCAGCACTGTTCCAAGCATTGCTCGCCCAGCCTCCTCCGGACCAGGGCTTTGCGCCAGCATTGTTCCAGCCACCCTTGCCGTCTCCAGGTCGCCCTTTTGCATCTTTGCCTTTCCCTTTTCCGTCTTTGCCCTTCTTGCCTTTGTCCTTGCCCTTCTTTCCTTTGTCCTTGCCCTTGCCCTTGATCACGTCCACGTCCATGGGCTGTGGCACGTCCTGGTTCGGAGGACTCCCCTTGCTTGGCACCAGAAAGCCCCAAGGTGTGGTAAGACTTTCGTACTGCAGGATCCATTCCCTCACGTCGGCGTACTTGGTGTCGTTCGCCATCTTCAGCTGCACCTGGCTCCTAAGGGGCTCCTTGAGCCCTGTCAACCACATCCTCGGGAAAGGGCTTGCCGCTTGACGTCTCATACGTGCGAAGGGCCTCCTCATACCTCACCAGCTGCTCGTGCATGGTGGTCTTCTCGTCGAACCTCCAGGAAGCGAGCTGCCTCAGCAGCGCCAGCGTGCGAGCCTTCTCCCTTGGCTCCATCTCATTCTTCAGGATCCGGATGGCTTCGTAGCCACCTTTGCTTTTCTCGCACGCTTTGATAAGCATGAGCGGTCGGCCCCGCAACAGAGAGCAGAGCAAACCATAAAGCCGCCGGCTCCTCGCCACCTGCTCGCCCGTCATAAGGGCGTGTGTTGCCTCCTTTTCCCAATCCAGCCCATTGAGGTCCGCTTCGTACTCCGGGTCGTGGCTGGCAATATAATTTGTAAAACCAAAGTACCATTCCCTCCAGGTCTTCAGCTCCTCCTCACGCGTCTGGGGCTTCCACTGGTCACACTTCAGCCCCTTCACTAAGTTGTCGCGCTTCACCACATTGGCTTGCTTCTCGGCCGCCGCCGCGGCACATTCACTGCTTTCTATAAGCTTTCCAAACACCGAAGAAAAAGCTTGGTTCAGCCTCTCGCGCACCAGCCTGTCGGCCTGTTCCGCAGTAAAGCTCGCTGCTGCCCCGCCTTGCCCGTCTGGCTGCTGAGCTTGCCCATCTGCCTGCATTTCCACAAAAACCCGTGCCGGCACAGCCAGTTGAGACCAGCCGCTCCTCCAAAACCAAACCTTTGCGAAAAACCTCTGCTGCCACAAAGCCAGGCCTCCTTCGACCAAGCTGCTCGCAGGCACTGAGAAAAATCCACGCCCAAACCAGAAAGCTTCCGGAGCCGCTCCCTCAAGGAGTCTTACGCTAAGTGTATGGTTGGCTGAGTGAACGACAGCAACCGCCGATGGGCAGAGCAAACTGCAGCCAGCAGCAAAGCAAAAGGAAAGCAGAAAACGAATCGGGTGAAACTTAAAGGGTCTTCCGAACCTCGGGCCTATCCCTACCAGACCCTGGATCCCGCAGGCTCCGCTACCATGCAAAACACTTCTTTGAAGCTCTTTAGGGCTGCGGTCGGATAGTGCGAATGATCCTCCAAAGCGGGCACAATTCTTGCACAATTTGCATGCGCCGCCGCCACCAACCTTTTCTCCACGAGCTCGAGGCGCTGTAAATCTTGCTGGGCAACAAAGAAGCAAGGAAACGTGAGCATGAGACATGTAATGCCGGCAGCATTGCGGAACATAGCTCCGGCCACAGATAAAAGGCCAGCCGCGAGCGTACACCAAAACAACTTCGGAACGACCTCGCCGCAGACCATCGCCAAAGCTAGCACGGCCAATGGCATTGCAGTTGCATGAGCAAGGGCCGGCCCGGATGGTGCATGTAGGAGACACGTCGCACCCTTCGGGCCACTCACGCACCACCGATTCAAATTTTCCTGCAGGTGTACAAACCATACCAAGTAGCATGTGCTGCACGTCAACATTGAACACGCCGCAGTGCGAGCTGGCCAACACTTCATGCCCATGTTAATTTCGTACTGCCACGAGAGGTAAGCACCATAACACAAGAGCAGAATCCCCGACAGCAAATGAACATCCACGGATGGAATTGCACCAAGCTTCACACACCCAGCGCATGCTGCGAGCTTGGCAGTCGGGATGCTTGCAAGGAGCCACAAGTCCCAGCTCAGCGCAAACGCAGGCTTCACTAGCAGTGCATCTTGCTCTGACGGCCCTGACTCTGACATTGCTCCTGGAGAGGTGTCAGCGGGAGCAGCTATAGTCAATGCTACTAGCTCGAGCGGGGCGTTGACCTTCGATTCCTCGACAACCATGAAGGAAAGGTCTTCATAAGACTAGGGCCTAGGCCAACACGTGCCCGCATGATTGCATGATTGCTCTTTAGCAATTGAAGGAAGACACTGCGCGGGAAGTTGTGGGAGTGAGGGGAATATCTCTGTAAAACGTGAAGCGTGATGATCTTCTTGCTCACCTGTGAACGGATTGGTGTTCCCTTGACAATTGAAGCTTGTTGCACCTAATGCAACACAAGCCCAGGCAAGCGTCCTAGCTTGGCCCACAAGAAACCCGGACTTGGAAGTCGGGGCACATCATGTCGTTTGCGCAGTACACAGCACGGTCGTGCTTCGCAAGGGGTGTGATCCTGTGCGGTGAAGAACTGTGATTTTGCTAGCGTCAGCTGGCCATTGTTAGCTGCCATTACATCCAGAACAAGCCCATCGAGCTTAAGCACATCTTTGAAGGAACGCCTTGCTTCAGTCTTCTGCTACCTTCGAAGCTTGGAAAACGAAAAAAATCGTGACTGGCCGCTGCGGCGCTTGGCTTTCTCAAGGCAAACCCGTCTCTTCAGTGCAGGGATGTAATCTTTTGTCCGTTGGCGAGTGTCAGTCTGTCAGAGCTTCCGTGCTGTCGGGCAAGAGCTTGGCAGTGATGTGACCTTTGCTCGTGTCCACCTGGCATCTTGAAGGCAGGAGCGCTTCGGAAAGGTTGCCGTGAGTTGTGCCAGGCCTTTGTCACCTCGACTCTGACAGTCGTGCCTAACGGGAGCCTCGCTGAAAAGAACGGGATGGAACAGAACTCGGCGCTTCTGCTTCGTCTCGCCAGGGCTGCCGCGTCCGCTCCATGGTCCGCGACCTGAGCGATGCGGAGCGGGCGGAGCTGGCAGCGGCTTGGGGGAATCGGGAAGTTGTTTTTTCGGCACCTTTTTTTGCTCCTTCGATTTATGCGGCGGGCGGCGTCAAAGCTACACGTCTCATCTCTGGGGCTGCATAAAAAAAAGAAACATCCCCCCACATCTGAACACATCTCACATTCGCTGCAGCCCCAGAAGAAACTGGATGGGAAATCAGCAGGGAACCGTCGGCAAGCCCTTCGTGGAACAATCCTGGACCCCCGAAGCTCCGCTGATTTCGTGACAGCGTGAATTCCACAATGTTGCTTAAGCTTCAAATGTTTGAAAGAGGACCTTGGGCAAATATTTACAATGACATTAGTGCTCCTTGTCTGCCCTGGTACATACCAATGGAAAGCGATGCGACGACTGCTGTTCTTTTGCACACAAGTCCCTTCTAGGACTGCTCGTCTTGGCCAAAAGTATCTTTCTTCATGCGATCGTCTTTCCTGGCATGTTTGGCGGTGGCACCGCCGGAAATAGAAAGCTGCATTTCTGTCACAGACCTCTCGTTCAGGCTGCGGGAACCGGAAACTCTTGAAAGGGGTCACTCTGTGCAAACAGTCCAAAGATGCAAGGAGCATGTACTTCACCTCTGCCTATGTGCAGATGCGAATTCCCATGCCAATTGGAGCCACCCGTGGTCCCGTGGCCCCGGAGCCTTTAAGCTTCTGCTCAGCTCTGGAAAGACGGAAAGATGGCTTCTCTCGCTCTGCCTTGGTGTAGGTCATGGGACTTCCTTCTGCAGGGGCCTTCGTCGGCGTGAAGTGCCGAGGAGCCAAGGGGGTGCGACGAGAGCCTTCGGTTCTGGGACATGTCCATATGCAGGCGATGAGTGCGTCGTCGACGGCAGGGAGTCTAGCTGTTCACACTCGTCGGCTGTGCTACCAGCATCGGAGTCGCACATGTCTTCCCAGCTTTCCTGCACCTGCGCAGAGGGTCCCCCTCATTCCCGGCATAACGGCCCGAACCACAAACCACTCAAACTACAGAATACATAAACTGACTCTAGGCTCTTTCCGAGGTGCAGTCCAGTCGGTTGCTTTGACCTTTGGAACTTCGACTGGAACTTCGATGCACTCTTTGATGTTGGGTGGTGGTCCCACCTGGTGTACAGGAAGGGGGAAGTGAGGGGAAGTGCAGGTGCGGGACGTGATGTGCGCATTGGCACATGCGCGGCCAGCGAAAAGCACTCCACTGACCGGACCCCGCACCTTGATGTCCCAGACGGCGTCTCCATCGCCTCAGGCCGGGAGCAAGTGCTGACAAGGAAGCACAGCTTGTTAGCTCCGAGCTCCGCGCGATCTTTGGGCACGGCGAAGAAGTCCAGCTCGAGCTCGGCCGAAGGTGGAGGTGCCCAGGCCCAGGCCCAGGCCCAGTTGTCATCAGTTTCGGGCTCAACTTCGGGTTCCGGAGCAGCCACAAGGGGCACCGGGCCCGCTTGCACCTTCTTTCGCGTCCGTTGCGCTGAGGCCTGGTGGATCACCGGCTTCTGCTCCTTCTTCTCCTTCTTGGCCGCCTTGGCCTTCTTCCCCTTCGTCTTGGGGCAAAGCTCCTCCCACGAGTCCACCACGCCGATCATGACTGCTGAAAGCCACTGAACCGAAACACCGCTAGCCGGAAAAAAAGGAGGTTGCACCAAGCTCTGTCACTAAAGGAGCACGGAGCAAAGCACGAGAGACTGGCAGGAGAAGCCGAGCCGCATGCTTTGCGCCCTCTGTCCAGCCTTCGAAATCGTTTCGTGGGACCAGCGCCTGGGAGCTTGAGATTCGGGACACAGGGCAACAAAAGGACCACCGAACAGGCTAGGACCGACCGGACCGTCGGGGCCGACGCCGACGTCACGGCGCCAACGTCCACAAAGGCACCGATGTGCTTGTTCACGTGCACCACCTGAAGGACGAAGACGAGACGTGAGAGATTTAGACCTCCGCGAAGGGCCCCCGCCTTCGCGTCGCAGGCCAGCCCTGGCCTCCGAAACATCGCGCGGGAGCACATCACAGGCAGCACAGGCACCGTCACGTCGACGTCATGTCTGCGAGTCTGCCGCTCAGGCGCTGCAGCTCCGAGAGGCGCGTGCGGTTGGCGAAGACGTCCTGCTTTTTCGGCCAGGTGCAGGTTCCCGCCAGGTCGGCAAAGCTCCGATGCCTGCATCGTCAGCACGGGACGATCTTGCCTGGTGCCAGTGCACACGTGCGACATTTCGAGCATCTTGCTTGAGGATGTGTAAGGACCAGGCTTGAGCTGCTTCACGAAACACTTCACAACGTCGCCGACCTTGACCACCTGCGCTTGGACAGGCAAATGCGCCAAATACAGTTCGAAGATCTTCTAGACCTGCAAGCAGTCGGCACAACCTTTCGGATTGAGCAAAAACAGTTCTCTCCAAGCCACGTCTGAACCCATTCGCATCAACAGATCACTGTACGCCACAAGCGGCAGTTAGCACCAACCCGACAGAGCATTCCGTGAAATCCGACGATTTTCGCAGGAAGCTTGCTTCAGCCGTGCTGTGCATCTGATGATGTTGACTTGTGAGAAGTCGCAGTGCAAAGGCAACTTGCGAACTCCGCCTCCCTGGCATGCCGGATGCGCAGCGTGGTCAGGTCGGACTTGTGCATCCTATCACCATGGCGGAACATTCCAAGGCAAAGCCACTGCCCACACAGGAGAGACTCAAGAACTCAAGACCCTCAAACCCTCCATCTCGCTCCTAGCGCGCCCGCCGGCGAAACCCTCGACGTCTGCATCCACCTCAAAGCTAAAGCGCAAAACAGTCCGCAGTGTCCGCAGGATGTCTGACGTCGGCGCTCCTTGGCTCCCGGCCCAGGTCTCGGTGACGGAGACCACGGTGGCCGTGACCGCGTCGCCGATCTCAAGCGCAGCTCCCCAGCTTGGGCTCCGCTCAGGCTGAAGCGCGCGCCGCAGCACGTTCGGAAGATCAACGAGAGTTCTGGGAAATGATTCATGGAGCAATGCTGCTTCAACATCACTCTCTTCTGCTGCTACTTCTATCTGAATCATTTCAGAACGAGCATCGTCTTGCCAAGCACCATTGCTTGAGACCGTGCTGACGCCAGACCTCCAGGCCGTTCGAAGGAGCGGCTGCGACGGCTGAGAGCCTTGCCGGCTCAGCACTGCGTTCCGGACCTCACGAATGGGCCCTGCCGCGCCTGAGGCACCTGAGCCGCTGCCCTCGCGGCTCGGTGCCGCACAGCTGGAAGGCCACCTTCCACAGTGCTCGCAGTGCGCAGAGCAGTCGCAACAGCGACGAGAGTTGAGCCACCGTCCTGGCTGCATAGGAGGCAGAGGGCCGTCAAGAGGACGGGCCTCAACGGACTTCCGGGATTCTTCGAACATCGGCGGGTTCCGCACGGGCCTGAATCTGAGGGAGCGCTGGCAGGTGCAGCTTCTCCGACAAGTTTGGCCATCCTTCGATCGCCACAACAAGCAGATGTCGGCGCAGAGGTCTATAAGGCTGGCGCCGGATCACATTGAAACATGGTCCCACTTTGGGTACTACACCCAGGCTGAAGCTCCAGTCTCAGACCCGAGTCCTTCAGAAGTCTTTTCTTTTCAAGCGTTCCCAAAAATGACTCCCCTGGACGTCTCGACTCTGCTGAGTGCGAATGTGGAGGCTAGACTCCTAGACGAGTACAGTACAGTAGAAGTCTCTTCTTGTCGGTTTGGAGAAGCTTCAGCCGTCGAACCCTCGGCTCGCGCTCAGAGCCTCGCAGCTCCATTTCACAGAGCTCCAAACCTCCCGCTTCACCCCCGAGGAGCGGCCTTTTCGACCCTGCCGCGACGCAACTTACGCAACGAGGCGTCCTTTTTTTGCCAGCCTGACTCTCCAAAGGTGAGGCAGGGACGGGACGGGGATGATGGGTATGCGTTCGTGGGTAACAAATTGCAAGGACGTAGTAAAGCAGTTTAGGGCTGAGGGCCATGCGTACATTGCATGAGTTCTCCTTAGTTTCGGGCTCGACCCGCACAATGTTGGAGATGCCAAGAGTTCCTCTTGGCCCTCCGGTGCATTTCCGCGAAGAAACAAATCATAGCTCACTGCGTCAAGTGAGGTTGAAAGCTAAGAAAAATCGAGCAGTTCCACCAACACAGGTCAGATCAGTGCCTTGTTAAATATGCATCTTAGGGCTGTGAAAGAGATTCTACAACCGGGTTTTCTTGGTGTCATCTCGACCAGACAGGTCATCCCCGTGAAGTTGGACCCGGCAGCCCGGAAGTGCTGCCGCTGCTTCTGCGGCTTCGGAAAGGTGGTTCCAAGCAGGTTCACGACTTGTGACGATGATCGCCTCTCCGTCTCTTCAGTATTAAAGTTAAAGCTTCTCTTCGACTCGGATTGCTGGATTGTCTTCTGGACACTGGCAGTGGCCGTGAGCACCAAAATCTGACAACCGTGATGATCGCCCTTAGCCTCACTTCTGCATACTCACCCCTCTGCTTCCACGCATTACTCTCGCTTCTAGCTGCCCCAAGACTGTACTCGTCTGCAACCCACCACAACACGAATGATGAGGAGAGTTCCTTCTGTTTGCTCCAAAGGCCCTCTGTTGATTTCTAGACTTTCGACACAAGTGACCTTTACACGAGCTGCCAAGGTCGGAGACCTGTCACCGGGTGATAGGCGGCAATCCTCGGCCATGCCTACGACCTACTGGCATAACACTGCATCGAGTTTGCACATATCTGTGGCACATTTCTCCCAAAGCCATAGAGCTTAAGGCAAGTCTCGGTAGGCCAAGGCTCGCGCATCTTGCCTTCTAGGTACACAGTTCCAACTGCAGGGAGGAGCCGTTTAACACGAGACCTCCTCGGGAATTCAGATTCAATGCCCTGCGTCCATATTCTGAGAGGACTGCTTCAACAGTCAAGATATCTGAACATGACTAAACTTGGCCATTCCCAAGGCGATTTCGCAAGCGGAGCCGGCCGCTGACGACCATCTGCTCATGATGTGAGTCCTGCATGCCCTCTCGACCCTCAGCACTTACATACCCGAGCCCAGGAAAAAGGAGAAAGGGAAGTATACAGTATACTCGCTCTTGAAGATGTTGCAGGAATCATGTCATAGAGGTGCAGATCGGCGCCGTGAGCCGGCAAGAAGCTATCGACAAATTAGAGTTCACACTGAGACAACAAAGTCATACAAAGCCCCCCACGTGACTGTGTCCCTTAATGCAAGACACAATGGGAACTCCAGCGATCAAATGGCGAGTAGGTGGGTCTGATGGCACCTCTTGAGACACAAGTTGCACAGTACCAGTGCAGCAAATGCTACCTAGTGCTTACTGCTTATCGCTGCAATTGCTATAGTATTTACAGTAGCAGACTGCCTTCGTCTCTCAAGCATGCTGCCAACGAATTCAAGCTGTAGGCGGTGGTAAGACCTTCAGAGTTCATGCGACACTCGAAAGCTTGAAAAACCTAAACTTGGCGAGGCTGTGACGTGACCTCATGAGAGAGGGAGAGGAAGCCTTTCCAGACGTGCGTGGTTCCTCCTCTTATTCTCCATGGCCCGGGCGTGGTTTTCTCATCCGCTTGCGCGCTGCCAGCTGCCTCCACCTGCGAGAAACCGACCCGAACCCAGGGCCCAGCCGAGCTGAGCCTTATCAGAGGCAGTTAAGCGTGCTTCTGCTGTGATGCGTTGTCAGGTGCTATTATGTGGCCGGTGAAGCCGCGCCTTTGCCGCCTTTGGCCTTGCCTTTGCCGTTGCCACCCTGCGGTTATGAGGACATATGCAGCCGCTGGAGATGCAGGAGGAGAACATGCACAGTCAGCAGTTTTCCATGAATCCGGAGCCTTGCCCTTGGCTTGCCCTTTGCCACCACCTGCGTCGCAGGCTGAGGGCACAAGCATGCACAGCTTCTTGAGGCGAGACAAGAGTCCCGCCTTGCTTGCCGGCTCCTTTTCGCTTCCGCCTCAGAGGTAGCTGAGCGTAGCACGCCGCACGCGCTGGAAGGATGTGGAGAACCAAGTTCCGCGCCTTTCCTCCTCTTCGTCACCCCACATCTCCTCTCCTCCCATGTTCGTGGAACCTTGCAGCGGCAAGAGCTCCGGCCAAGCACGAGGAAGCGCGGCTGGGTGGGGCCTGTGGGGGTCGCCGGAATTTGGCCTTGAAAGCGGGCGTTCCTGAGCAGAGCTCTGAGCATCTGAGCGCCCAGCGCTGAGAGCACACCCGGGCATCGTGACATGGACTTGTCTTGTGCACTCTCAGGAGCCGACAGCCAGTCGTCCATCTCGGGATCTCGGCCAACACCCTTCTTGTTCTTCTTGGGGCCTAGAGGCAAGTCACATAAGTCACATACGTGGGTCACAGTCAGAGTCATTACTCTAAGAGTCTAAAACGACTAGAACCAGGAGTCGATACCAGCGGCTTTGGCTCGAACTCGGCTGCTGGCCCGGGCTTTGAGCGAGCATGGGGTTTGGGGCCCCCATGCCGCCCATGCCCCTACCCATAAGCGGCTGCTGATAGCCTGCAGCTCTTGATTCTTGCTTTTGGGAGCAACGGCAGAAGCCAAGCACTTGCCGCGCCTTTGCTGTTGCTTTTCCCGCCCGGCGACATCGGGACCTGCTGCCTTCAGGAGCTGAAGACAGAGAGAAAGAAGAAGACAGAGAGAAAGCTAGAGAGCGAGAGGAGCGCCCACATTTCAAGCACCACCTGTACGACTGCGACTGGGAGTTCACTGTACTCTAGGACCCTAGGATGGCTTTCTTCATTGAACAGTTGCTGGCATGCGGCATCGCTTGCTGCTTCATCACATCCTTGGGCTGCCAGCCGCCTCAGGGAATTCTATAAAGAGGTGGAAGCCTGGAAGCTCCGAGAACCTGCCGCGCGCCTCTTTGGCCCTTGCCCTGCGGCTCCGTCTTCTCCACCCACTTCTGCTGCGGCATGTCCTGACTGGAGCCGCAACAGATCCCAATCTAGAGACAAGATCCTTAGCCCTTCTGCGAAGGTCGGTCCTTGCCACCCTTTCCGCCTGGTCAGCAACAGTCGTTCTCTGTCTGCTCCCAACGCCCCGGGCCCGCGCACCCGGGCCTCCCATGTTGTCATCGTTGTGCTTCCCGCCATCCTTGCCGTCCTACTTATACAGAGTTGCGGAGTTCAAAGACTCAAAGGGCACAAGGGCTCGCCAAAGACTTTGAAGACCGCAGTTGAGGCCTTCTTGCCCTTGCCTTTGCTTGGACCATTGAAGTTTCCAGCCTAAGCGAACCAGAGCCGGCTGACGAACACGAATTCAAAGTGAAGGCCAGCCTTCTGGTTCGTATCCATGGCGGGCATCTGGCCGGACCTTCACTACGAGGACAGGCCGATAGGTGCAGGTGCCCTGGACGCTGCATCATTGCAAGTCCCCGAGGCCTCATGTTGATGTCCCACAGCTGATTCATCTCCTCGTCGCAACCCCACCGGGACCCCAGATACTCCCAGCACCAAGGAAGCAGACCAAACCCCTCAGATGCCGTCCTGGTCCAAGCCCACGGAGTCCTATAGCAAGGCCAAGAGTCCAAGAGCAATGCATCCGCAAAGATCCGAGCCTGGATGTCGGCCCAGGGGTTCTTCGGATTGCGGAGTTTGTTGCCCTTCTGGTTGCCATCCTGAGCAACAAATGTTCAGCTCCTTCGCCACACCGCGGTTTGTTACACTTTGCAAAAGAGGCGCCTGTGGGTTTTGACCAGCTTGGCCACCTTTGCCTCAGAGCCGGAGCACAGCGGAGCTGCCCCGCAAGCGCCCCAAGTGCCCAACGCACTTCTGGGCGGGGCCAAGGGCCTTGGCCCGGTGCGGGGCTCTTCGGGGCTCGGGCCTTGCTCTCCGGGCACCGCGGGCGCTTGCTCCTGGCGAAAGGGAAGGCGCGCGGAGGCGCGCTGCACACGCGTCGCCGAGAGGGAGCCTGATGGTTCGGCTCAAAGGGCCTCTGCGAGTGCAGAGTGCAGCACAGGACAGACAGACAGAGGTGGAGAGAGACCGGCGAAGTGATGCGGAGTGGCTCTGGGCCATCTGCCGTGCGTCCGCGGAACGGCCCGCCGCACCGCGCCCTGCACCCTGCTGCCTGCAAAACCAACTGAGACTTGCCAAGATGCCAGAAATGCACGGAAGCACCCTCGATCGAGGCTTCTCAGCGCTCTTTCGATCACCCATAAAAAGAGGAAGGATCAGAGCATCACTGTCCCAGAGCCACGGCAGGCGCACCAGTTGGCTCCTTGCTTCGGCTGCGTGTTGCGGCCAAGGCCGGCGGCCACGCGACCTAGAAGGGTACAGTACCCATCAGGGGACCCGAGGCCAAGAGACGAGTCCAGGCAGCATCATCATCATCATTATCAGCATCAGCATCAGCCGCAGCCTCATCGTCCTCCTCCTCCCCCTCGTCATCATCTCCATCCATCCATCCATCCATCCGTCACAGAAATAGAGTTGATGAGGGGCTGTCAGCTTCAGGTTGAGAGAGTACTGGTAAGGCTCAAAGCCCAACAAAGGCTTGATTCGCACGAGCTCGGGGATTCTTGTTTTTCGGGAGGTCTGATCCATGCTTGCCCAAACCTCCAAAACTGGCAACTGTCCTGTGTCCTGCTCCGAGATCCTTCCTCACGAAGCCGGTCTCAACCAGCCGACAAAAGCTTCCGACCATCCTCAGCCTCAACCTAACCCTTAACATATACCACGACGTCACGAAAACGCTTGCACATGTGCAGACTTGGAGTAGTTATTCTCTTACGCCTTTGAAGACCAAAACCGCATGCATCCGGGGCCACATGGCTTCTCTTGGGCACCCCGGCCTCCTTTGCCGTCCCCTGCATCAGCTGGACCTGTGGAGCCAACGGCGCGAGACGAAAACTAGGCAAAAACGCAGCTCGGAGCCCTGGCCTTGGCAGCCTCCTTTGCCATGGTCCATCTGCGCCATCTGCGCGCACTGGCCTAAGCCGAGACGAACCCCGAAGCGTTCGAAGTTCGAAGGCGGCCCCCTGCCGCCCCCTGCCGCCCGGCCTGGGGTCGGCTGGGCCATTGGGTGCCCGTCCGGGCCCACATGTCCTGCCAAGCTCTAGATCCTTCTTGACTGCAGCACTCTGCGGCTTCCGTGTCCGTGTGGGCCTTGCATCTGCTGAGGAGGCATGCCGCCTTGCACGCCTCCCGACGACAGAAGACGCAGGGGTGTTGCAGGACGTCCAGAGAGGCTTCCGCTGGCCTTGCATCTGCTGCATCTGGCCCTGCATCTGTCCAGGCATGCCTCCAGAAAGAAGGCACTTCTCTGAAGCGTCGATGGGGTGTGCCGGGCGCAACCGCTTGGGGCTCCGGTCCTTGCATGGCGTGCTGCATCTGCCCAGGAGCACCACCTCCACAGTGCCATAAGCACAGCGCAGCTGCGTCGGCTCACCGGCTCACCGGCTCTGGCTCTTGAGAGGCATGAGGCCTGGCCTTGCCCTGGCACCATCACGAACTGCATGCCCGGATGACCCTGGCCAGGCCTTGCAGTGGTAGGGGCACTTCAACGCGCCGGCAGCACTAACTGTTCAGTTTCAGGGAGCGGGCTGTTGGCCGGCCATGTTCATCTGCCCGGGCATCATCATCTGGCATCTCTGAGACTTTCTGAAGCGGCAAGGAAGGCTTTCTTCCCAATCGGGTGATTCTCGGCTACAGGACCTCACAAACTTGCAGGGGGCACCCCTTGCATCCCAGGCATCGACACCACATAGCCACCGCAGTTACCAGCACATCCGCCAGCACAACCGCTGCAGCCGCCGCCGGCGGCAGGGCAGCCGCCACCACAGGCACTGCAGCCCTGGCAACATCCGCCTCATGCCAGTTCGTTCGGGATGGAAGCGAATGCATGAGAACGGATGCAGATGCATGGATGTACAATGGATGCTCCTCTCCACTCGGTACAATGGATGCCTGCATACGTCGCTTCGGGTGGGTCGGACCCTCTCTACCAAGAAGGTTTGGGGTTTAGCCGTGTGCTGGTTAGCAACTTCGTCACAAGTTCTAAACTGCTGCCACGAACCAAATGCAAGCTGAGCTCCAAGCCCCCTTGGCATGCGCCAGCCGGGCATCCGCCCTGGCAGGCGCCGCACTGCCCAGCAGCACACTGGGCAGCAGCAGCACACTGGCCACCGTTGCACTGCGCACCAGCAGCACAGTGCTGCTGGTACATCATCTGCACAGGGGCAGGCGACTTCAAGTAAGCAGCGACGGGGACTCTGCAGAAACGGCCGGCCTGCTGGGCTTGCGCATGTTGAGGGTTTTGTTGGGAGCCATCCATAGCATAGGGCATGACCATGGGAGTGCCATCAGGAGCCATCTGCATGCCCATGTGTTGTTGCATGTAGCCCTGTTGCGCCGGGTGCATGCCGTGGGCATGGCCATGAGCTTGTACCTCTTGGCCTTGGCCCATGGCGTGGCCCTGCATTCCATAGGCCATGGCGGCATGATTTGGCGCCTGGCCTGGGGCGGTCATGCCCTGTGGGTACATAGCCATCTGGTTCGCGTTCTGCAGCATCTCCGGGGAAAAATGGCCAGCCTCCATCCCAAAGCTTCGACTTTGCCTCAGGTCTCGTCTTCGCTGCGGGAGCTCGAGCTCCTCCCCACACGGGCAACAGCCAATCGATCGCTTGAGGACTCCCTCACTTTAACCCGACTGCGTGTCTGTGTGTGGCTATGTGTATGTTTGCATGTGCACGTGCGTGTGTGTGAGTGTGTGGATGTGGATGTATGAGTGCTGTGGCAGTGGGCTAGTTGTGCTGCTACTTGAGGTGCACCTATGCTCGTCACGTCGTTACTCCCGGTACTGCTTATGATGGATTGTTTGATTTGAGCCGTACATGTAGAGCCAATCCTTCAATTCTTTCAGCATGTAGCTTGAGCATCACAGGCTGCCAAGGTTGCGTCACGGAACATGACAACCGGTCACAAGCACACAGACCTGTTTCACAAGCAAAGACATGTAGGATTGTTTTTGGCAGATCTTCTGCCGTCCTGGTTGGGCCACTCTGCGCGCTGCGCCACAAGGTTCAAGGTTCGGAGTTTACACTTGGGAGCTGGAGCCCACCTGGCATTTGTTTTGTGCGCGGGTCGGGGCCCTTGCAGAAGGGGTTGCCCTGCGACACCTGGAGATGTTTGGGAATAGTAGTGTTCGGGAAATCGTTCTCCGACGTTTGGTTTGCCACAAGCCCTCAGCCACGATGACGTCAGCCATGTAAAAGACGGCATGTGCTTCAGAGACAAATATATTTTGGTCAATGCGAAGAAGACAGTGTAAAAGTTGCAAAATTGATCTTGGACTAAAAATCACACTCACAACCTCTGCCTTGGGACGTTGTTGATATAACAGCGACAGACTGAGACTGAGACTGAGACTGAGACTGAGACTGAGACTGAGGCCGAGGCCGAGGCCGAGACCGAGACCGAGACTGAGACTGAGACTGAGACTGAGACTGAGACTGAGACTGAGACTGAGACTGAGACTGGGACTGGGACTGGGACAGAGACTGAGACAGAGACAGAGCCAGAGGCAGAGGCAGAGGCAGAGGCAGAGGCAGAGACAGAGACAGAGAGAGAGAGAGAGAGCGAGCGAGCGAGAAAGAGACAACAGTGCAATCGCAAACCCGAAAACAGAATGATAAAGAACCGATTGAAAGATAACAGTGGGAACATGGAAAATGATTTGCAAAACACGATGGCGCTCCAAAAGCTTCGCGACACCAAAATGTACCTGGGTACCCATAGCGGTGAACAAACCCATGGAACAGAAGTAGGGGATACGGTAGGCCGAGGATAAACCTGGGATGCAGCAAGCGAATGGCAAACTTTCCACGAGGTGTGTCTCCGCACGAGGCGCGTCGCAGAGGTTTTCTAGGTGGATATGCTTCGGATGTAGCAGAGGTAAACTTCACACGAAGCGTGTCGTGATGTGTCCGCATCCTTTATTGCTGGCATTTGTCAAATTTGGGAGCTCCGTGCGTATCTGTTTGTATCTTCCTAGGCGCTTGGGGCACACTTCTATGATACCAAACGAAAGAACGCAAAGCCGTATCTGTTGTATGTATGCACGAAGCATTTGTTCCCAAGCGCGCGGCACTAAGCCTCGGCCATCTCCTCCTCCGTCTGTCCTTGTACAATGCCCTGAAAGGCAAGCAGTCGCCAAGCCAACGCATACTCATGCTGACAGGTTGCTGGTTGCTGGTTGCTGGTTGCTGGTTGCTGGTGCCTGGTGCCTGGTGCCTGGTGCCTGGTGCCTGGTGCTTGTTGCTTGTTGCTTGTTGCTTGTAAGTGGTTGTTTGTTGTGTGTTGTGTGTTGTGTGTTGTGTGTTGTGCGTTGTGCGTTGCGTGTTGTGTGTTGTGTGGTGTTTGTTGTGTGGTGTGTGTTGCTTGTTGCTTGTTGCTTGTTGCTTGTTGCTTGTTGCTTGTTGCTTGTTGTTCGTTGCTCGTTGTTCGTTGTTCGTTGTTCGTTGTTCGTTGTTCGTTGTTCGTTGTTCGTTGTTCGTTGTTCGTTGTTCGTTGTTCGTTGTTCGTTGTTCGTTGTTTGTTGTTTGTTGTTTGTTGTTTGTTGGTTGTTGCTGTTGCTGTTGCTGTTGTTGCTGTTGCTGTTGCTGCTGCTGCTGCTGTTGCTGTTGCTGTTGTTGCTGTTGCTGTTGCTGTTGCTGCTGTTGCTGTTGCTGTTGCTGTTTCTGTTGGTGTTGCTGTTGGTGTTGCTGTTGTTGTTGCTGTTGCTGCTGCTGCTGCTGCTGTGCTGCTGCTGAGCTACTGCAGCTGCTGCAGCTGCTGCAGCTGCTG
>BGNK01004523.1:3261-53147 GCA_003297005.1 Symbiodinium sp. clade A Y106
GGGGGGGGGGGGGGGGGTACCATATATATATATATACATATTAATCGCAAACCAACCCAAAGCTTTAGAGCTCCGAGTCTTGCACCCTCAGGTCCTTAGCGCACCAAACCCAAACTCCCGGACTTGAGGGCTTCGGGTTTAGGTACCTTTAAGCACAACGGGTCCTCAAGGATACGGTTGCGGCTGCTCAGGGAAAAGACTTGCCTGGCATTCTGGAAAGGGGCGTGGGGCGGAAAGCTTGAAGCTTAAGGCTTCATGCCTCTTGCTTAAGGCTGAGGGTAGCATCATAGGGATGATATGGAGGGATGAAGCTCCTGGGTTTTGATGTTACTTCTCACCACCTGCCTGGCAGGGCAAGGTGTGAGGACTGCAGGGGGCCTAGAGTTGCTTCTGCCTTTATCCGATCGCCTATCCTCTGCCAACTCCCAAACTCGGGTACTGGGAAGCTTGGCTACATCCCGAAAACACTCCAACTCTTCCTGATCTTCGTGCTGCGTTGCATCCACTACGACCGAGACCGTCATCATTACACGGTACTGAGAGATGAATTCCAACTAGAAGAGTGTGCCTAAACAAACGAGACAGACTTCGACAATGGCCGGAGTCGTCGTCGTAGTCGCTGTAGTAGAAGTAGAAGTAGTAGTAGTAGTAGTCGTAGTGGTAGTGGTGGTGGTGGTGGTGGTAGTGGTAGTGGTAGTGGTAGCGGCAGCGGCAGTGGCAGTAGTAGTGGCAGTGGCAGTGGTAGTGTTAGTGGTGGTAGTGGTAGTAGTAGTAGTAGTAGTAGTAGTAGTAACAGCAGCAGCAGCAGCTGTGTAGTTGTCGTCGTCGTGGTGGTAGCAACAGTAGTCGTAAGCTGATCTGGCTACGAAGGACCAATCAGGGTTTGCGATAAAGCGGTCAGGACTTAAGCCCATCCGCAACCATCAGGACATCCCCTGAGCCCAAAATACTTGATTAATCAATACACATGCCTGAAAAAAACAGTCCTAGACACGTGTATTATGGCACCTCAATGCCCACTTCCAATGCCTATCAGCCCCACGGCAGACTGGGCCTTCCGCGCTGGAACTCTCAGCTGTGTCACTATCACCTGCAGATCCCTGAAACCTCCTTGTGATTCTCGAAGTTGGAATGGATGCCACTGCTTGAGTGAATGATAAAGCTCTGAAAACACCTTACCACGACGAGAACAGCTCGAGTAGAATGGCAGAAGCTAGTAGCTGCAAGAACGCTGAGCTTTCAATCGGCTCTTCTAATCGAAACATTGGCTCCACACGGGACCGTAGTCCAGAACAACCTGTACAGCCCCTCAAACATCTTAAAACATGTCCTTCAGTACTCTGCTAGCTCGTCCTTCTCTGCCCGCAGCTTCTCCACACTCGGCGCAGAAGGGCATGTCGTCAGCATGTATCCAGGGCTTTCTGGGTTGGGGATTCAGAGGCATCATTTCTTACTGACGCTTCCACTGAGGAGGGTGGAGAAGATTTTGTTCTGCAGGTTGTTTAACCGAATGACAGGAAAATAGCGTGGAGCTGCTGGAGGAGTTGCTGTCGTGGGGCATTTCCCCAAATCAAGGCCACAGCATTTGGGAGAACTGTCACGAAAAGCCATCTGAATGACAACCCATTTTCCTCTACCGGGGTTGCCGACCCCGGACATGGACGTGCCATGCACCCTAAACCTACTCTCCTCTGTATTCCGCGCAATTCGTTCAAGGATCTACCTATAAGTGTTTGCAATCACATATACCTGTTTGATTGTTGTTGGCTCGTATTTAATTCCGTGGGACCTCAGGCAGAGCATCGGTGTATGGGTGCATGCATGCATAGGCTGATATTCGGATAAACACATGCATGCATCCACCAGTAGATACATGCATACCTACCTACATATGTACACTGTACACACATACACACACAGACAGAGAGAGTAGACACGTACATATATACACACACAGGGCTACGCTTGCCGAATCATACAACAGGTTTGTATCAAGAGGGTGCATATATGCACCCAAGCATGCATGCATGCAGGCAACTGCATAAAGAGAATTACACATGCAAATGCATGCGTACATACGTACATACATACATACATACGTAAGCGCAGACACAGGTACATCAGATCCTTGAGGCAGAGTTCAAGCTTCAGTTCTCAAGTTGTCGAGTGGAAACCTGAAGTGCGCTTGTTCATCTCTCTGCGGAAGCTCTTTCCCACCAAGACCTCCAAGCAGAACGAAAGGCTTAAAGGCTTGCGGTTTGACGCAAAATGGACCCCATCCCACCCCAGTTGACCAAGACAAACAGCAGTAAATCTTGTTGGATTCCGAGCAGCACGTCCACTCCAGCTTCTGAACGACTCTGCGCCACTGCCTGTCGGGCTTGCTAGGTAGCTGGGCCGCAGGATGCTGCGCTGTCTCAGCACCCCTCGTCAACATGACTGCCCGCTAAACTTCTTACGAAGTGCAGCCCTCAAGAGGGATCCCGGAAACTTAAAGCTCTCATGAGCGAGCGAAAATGCATGTGATCGAAGCGCCTGAAGCAGCAACTCGCCACGGCTCTCTCGACGAACCTGCGCACTTTGGACCCAAACACACCATGCAACCGTACTGATTCGTTTACCAGGGCAAAGCCACCCCAGGGTTGTAGGATTCTTCAGACTCAAATTACCAGACTTGCACAGACTCTGTCAGGTTCGAACTGTTCGCAAAAGCTTGCGCCCGATCATCATAATCATAACACCTCTTGCACTCGCGGAGCAAAAGCACGATGCAGCTCTGAGAAATCATGCCTGGTCCGCAATCATTGGACTGAGAACTCGGAAAAGAAGGCAGCAGCTCTCTCAGAAAACCCTGACCCCTCTAGCCCGAAAGAGCTCCAGATCTTCAAAAACCACGGGGCGCACGCGGAAAGATACACGTAAGCCCACTCAGACTGCGTAACGATCGCCTGGTAGCTCTGGTCACCTCTTCCTTTGTCTGCTTCCTGGCACATTTGCCAAAGCCTGGTCGTCAGAGGGTCCGGTTTCTCGCGGACTAATTACGAAGCACTTATAGTTACAGCTGCAGTATGAGCAGGACGGGCGGGCGTCTTCTACGCGATGCATGCCTAGGGCTTGCCGGATGAAGGTTCCTACTGCGACAGTCTGTGGGGGTTCTCGATATTGTTATGACGGACCTCGCAGGGGATTCACTTAGACTTAGGAGGAGGAGGCGGCGATGCAACGCAAAGTGCCCACGCAGGCGACGGGGTGGTCCTTCACATCAACAAACACACCACCCTACAGCAGATTCTGCCTCTCCACATGCTTCTGCAGCTTCTCCTTCTCAGCCTCAAGCCGCTGACACCTGGGCTTCTCTTGTGGGGAACTGCGGATGTAGACAGTTTCGGGGTTATAAAACAGCAGCGAATACCTTCAAGGCTTTGTCTAGGCTCCGGCATGCTTCCAGGCTGCAAAACCAGCTCAATGCCGGGAGTTGGCGCTGAAATGCGATTCTAACGAGGGACGAGAGAGACTCCAATATCCCTTAATTAAGAAATACCTTAACTTGAGGATCCCTAATATGGTTTTTAAGGTATATTCCTTAAATAACGGATATTGGAGTCTCTGGGTAAAAGCTAAGAGACAGGCTTTTGCTGCAGATCTTCCTCCCCGTCGCCTGCTGCTCAGGATTTCGGATTGACGTGGTCTGGCTTGGCATTTCGGGAATTGAAAGAGCACGAGATATGTGTGCTTTGTTGTGAACTTGCTGGGCTGACGGAACTTAAGAATGCGCATCGTGGTTCATAGAGCAGGCAACATGTAGGAAGAAGACACATGGAAAGCAGAAAACCTGAACAACCTGAACCCTTGCACAAAAGCCTAAACCCCCGAGACCCTACACCCTAGAACGAAAGCCCTCAAACCTGGGTTCAGACCCTACAACCCGCCCGGCTCCTTTGTGAGTGTCGCAGCAAAAACGAACCCTCAAACAGCTCAAAATGCTCGGAACTCATGCTAGGCGGTTCGTGCCCCACTTTCGGGATCAGGGGACTTAGTAAGTAGGGTTGTAAGTACCTTAATTTGGGCTACAGAACTGAACTACGGTTAACTTACTTATTGCCCTACCTACTAACTACTAAGTCCCTTGATCCTCCAAGCAATAATGCGAACGAGTTCAAGGACTTCTAAGGTGCGTCCCTGCATCGACACCTCCTGAAGCCCAAGACTCTCACATACTCAAACTTAAAACCCCTGAAATCTTGAACCGCAAAAACCCTGAAGCCCGAAAAAACCATAAACACTAAACCTCAAATTAAAAGCCTGAATACACTGACGTCTGTTTTCTGAGAGGTGACTCGGAAGAAACCGTAAACCTTAAGACCCTGAAATGCCCCAAACTTAAAACTTCAAGTCTTTCCATCTTTTTTAGCACTCGCACTCGACAAGCAGTCTTTCCATCTTTACACCCGCCTGCCTGCAAAGCCCAGAGACGACTCCTCCGTCTGTCCAGTCAGCGTCGCTGTGACCGTGGCCAGGGCTTCCTCGATTCCGGCTGTGAACATGGCGCCTTGGTTGGGCACTTCGGCTTCTAGGGTTTAGGGTCTAGGGTCTAGGGGTTGAGGTTTAGGGGTTTAGGGTTTAGGGGTTTAGGGTGCAGGAGTTAGGGATATGAGGAGTTTATGGTTCAGGGTCAGGAGTTAAGGGGCTGTAGAACTCTTGAGTTTTAGGGGTGTTAGGGGGTTGCGGCTGCTGTGCTTTCACCAAACGTTTCGCGATCCCAACAGCCTTTCACCATCAGAGTTCAAATGAGCTAAGGGAATGTTCAGCTTCAGCCCCGTGTTTCAAGTTGCTGCAAGTCTGAGAAGTTCAACGTGGGCCAAGTAACGCTGCCAATGCTTTGGCATCCTTAAACGCTGAAGCCTCGAAGCGATGGAGCTCAAGCAAACCATCCGCAAAGGGCGATCAAAACGCATCATGAACCCAGCAAACTAGGCTAGGAAGACTCCTTTGAGCGTGTAACTCGGGGTCTTTGCGCCTACAGATGGTTGATCGTCCAGATGTTGATTTGTTCAGTATTTGTTCGCACAGGCGATCATGTAAACACGTTCTGTGCCTCTCCTATGTCTTGGCTTCTCTTTCTTCCTAGTGCCGCAGGCTCGCTTTGTATCACGAAGCAGTCTAGGAAAGCATAAGCCTAAGCAATCAGCTATCACAGTCTGATTCCTGATCCCTCTCCTCCTCCCATTCCAGAAGGCCCCTGCCAAACTTGTCTCGGGTATCAAAGCCAGGGACCCCTCATGCCGGAGGGTAATTAAAATAGGCCCGCAGACCAACAAAAGCCACAGCACTCGGCTGATTCCGAGAAAGTCCGATTGCAATCATTAGCAAGAGTTTGGAAGGTCTACAGCCTCGCTCTACTAAGAAGTCTTGCTTACTGGTTCTATCTGGTTCTTGAACACCCCTATGTCGAAATGCCAGAGTCCCAGTTGCCATTCTCGGCTGACTGTTCGAGCAGCGCAGCTAGGTGTAGGCGCTCCTGACTGCTGGCAGACTGGGGGTTCAACATAGCAGCCACAATAATAATAATAATAATAATAATAGCAATAATCGTGGTAGTAATAAGAATAATGACGCTGGTTGTGCATATTTCGATGTGTTGTTTCACCCGGACTGAGGCGGAGGGGTGCATTATCATCCTAAATATCTTATGTTCATTCCTGCGGTCCTCCAGGGGTTAAGGACATATCAGACCCGGCAACAGAGCGCATTTTCCTGAGACGTGGTGGGGCCAGGGAAGCAGTCAAGGCCCGAGTGTCTCAACCGAAAGCATTGAACCCTAAATCCCAAGCCTTAATCCCAACCGCCCGAGCCCTGCAACCCAAAACCGCAGACTTACATTACATCGGATGTGATCTGTTCTCTACATGTGTCTATCTTCCAAGATGATGACCGGTGACGAGAGGGTAGGTGAACGCTTAAAAAGTCCGTACCATACAAGCCGACAGATGTCTTACTGCATCTACTTGTTGTGGATACATCTAAATCTCTCTTTGCGCTTGTGTGTATAAATATAAATAGGTGTGAATATACATATATATATATACATATGTATATGTATATATGTATACATGTATATATATATATATATATGTATGCATGTATGTATGTACGCGTGTGTATGCTTGCGTGTGTCTGCGTATATTCTTGTAAATTGTTTCTGATCCCGGGGACGCCTCCTCCAGGTCCTCGCACCTGGAGGTTTTAGGATGCAATCTACCCTAAACCCTAAACCCTAAACCCTAGGCAGTTGGACTTAGGTTTGGACGCTCACACTCGGACGGACTTGAAGTGTAGGGTTTCTGGGCGGCGTACAACGACTTTTTGGTTTGCTTTTGCCAAGCACACTCGGCATAGCCAGGGTTTTGAGGTTTTAGGGTGTAAGAATTCCCGCCCGAACTGAGACTGGCAAAACAGTTGTCCCGCAAATCGACATACTTTGACATACCCCGTATGCAAAGCGTCGACCCTGTAATGCAATTGCATGTCCGAGGCTTGCACCGTTGGCGGAGCCTTTCCATTTCGGCATCCCTTTCGCCTTTGCGATCTTCGGCGAAGCCTTGCACCGGGATTGTGCTGCACAATCCAAACCTAGGCTCCCAGACTCTAGGCAGCCGGTCAGTCTGAAATCGAACCGTGCCCTGCTGCAGCTAGGGCAAGCTAAAGGCAGGTTGGCAGGAGTGGTCTGAATAGTTGCTGATAGTATGCCTTAGTAGGCCCCTAGAGCCCTTGCCCTTGATATAACTCCGGGATGATGTGCCCCCAGAGACCCTCATTATTCTACTTCCCAAGGCCCTTGCACAAAGGCCCTACATTCCCTGAAACCTTGACTTGTGCACCTGTCAGCTCGACTTCCTGAGAAGCCCGCTTAAGCGAGGGATCGGCTCGCGAGATAGCTGCCGCTCTTTGATGGAGGCGATGGGATCTGAAGCCAAGCTTCCAGTCAAAGCTTAGGTGTGTGTCTGGGTTGTGCTAGCTAGAATCATCTAGATGCAGTGCTTTTGAGTCTGTGTTTTGGCGTTCAGGTTTTTGGGAAACAAAAGCCGGTTGGGTGGTGAAAGAATTGGGTGCGAAACGAGTTCGAACAAGTGTTTCCGAGCTTCCTCACGGATGTGGCTATAAACTGATCATTTGTCTGAACAACCCGCTGGCCCCAAGGAAGGTTACAAAATTTTATATTGCAGTAACTCAAACGCAAAAGCATTGGTGGGAATTATTGCATGGCAGGGCCTTAAATGAGGGATGCTTATGATGGGGGCTCTTCTATGTTGGGTTTAACTACAAGGGTCTCCTCCTCTGTGAAAGGACATCACGTCATCGGTATGCCACCGTAGAAATGATATGCATCTCGCAGGATCTGCCACAGACTCTATGGAACCATGTTACTAGGGGTTCTACAATGCTTCGAGACTAGTTCTACGAGCAGCTAACAGGGCTTTTATACACAATAGCCTCAGGGGGATTGTGAGAAGGCGTTATATGGGGGAGTTACTTGGACATCATTGGGCATCCAAATTTCTCCACGGTAATGATCAGTACCAAATCCAGATTTGCTTTGTAACGGTAGACAGTGGATACCATTTCGAACCCGGGCTCGGATCCTGCATCAGCTGGGAATCGTCAATTAAGATGACTTCGGCATGTCACAAACCATAGTGGAACAACCCTCATAGCCATTTCACCGTCCCTAAACCCCACGGCCCCATGGACGGTAAAAGCGGCGGCGGCCGACTTTCCCTAGTCTGCACTGCAGGTGAAGCTCCCCGTCTCGGCATCCTGAACCCCCCCAGCTGAACTCCAGAACACGCATCTCGAAGGCACCAAAGCCATCACTTGTTTCAAGGGTAAGTGTACGGGTTTGGTTTGCTAGCCAAACAACAAGCCACCCAGCCAGCCAGCTATGGCTCCTTCCATCTCGGCTTGTACTATGTACGTATACACTTGTATACATACAAGTCTACGCAACCATGGCAGTGGCCGCCGTAGACCGTGTATAATATTTTAAACCCTTTTGAAACTGGCCTGCTGCGACTCCGCCAGGACGAACACTTGACCACAATCACAAACCCTAAACCCAAAAACCTGAGCCCTAAATCCTGACGAACCTTGATCCGAACCAAAAGCCGGAGCCCGAAATCCTAATGAACCTTAGAAGGCCTTAAAGAGTCCTAAAAACCTGAGCCCTAAATCTTGCTGAACCCTCGTCCTGCACCCTCCAATGCCCTAAACTACAGCCAGAAACCCTAAGCCCTTTTTTGAACCCAGACTCTGCCAATCAGCTGGGAAGCAGCACTCCTAAGCCCTAAAACCTAAACCCTAAACTCTAAATTCCCACAAGCGAACCTGGCAGGTCCTCATCCCGACGTTCTGGGGGGACCCCCGCCTCGGCTGAGGCTTTAGTTCTTGGGGACATTTCATCGGGGGCTTACCCATGTTGTGCAATTCCGGGATTATGCGTATCGAGCATGCGAAAACCTTCTTATGAAATAATGGGGCTCGTGAAAAAATTGAAGAAATAATTAGATATAGGGAATAAGAGAAAGAATTATCTTAGTAACTTTTAGATGACATAGTCCCCGGTGGTCTAGCGCCCAGAGTAGCCGAAGGGCTTGTCATTTTCGTCACGACATCATCGAAGAAAGTCGTTGAACGTCAATACCGTTCTCGCAATGCCGTTTTACTCAAGCAGACTTTGAAATTGAGCATCTATATGGGAGTTTCGGTTCAGAGCAGGAACCCCTCATGTAGACCCTGAGTGGTGTCCTCGATGACTCTTACAAACGGGGCCTCCCAACAAGGTGCCCAGCGCAAAACTTCGAAATACTCAACCCCTCGAAAATCTGTGAGAAGGCCCAATTACCAATGCCACATTGGTGGTTCCCTATGAATATCCATTTTAATTATAGTATAATGCCTACTTTCAAGCAGCCCTGGCTACGCAGAAGCGGCCTCGAGCATCTCGTGTTCCTGCTTAGCGGCGGCCAAGTCCACCAGCCTAGGCGGGCGCGTTGTTCCAGAGCCGGGTTTCGGTCCGTTCCGAAAGCCGACTCTGCAGGTCTCCACACACAAATGTAGGAACCTGATTAAGAAACCTTGGGCCTAAGGGTTCCTTTAAAAGGGTTTATAAGGGTTACTATAAGGGATTTATAAGGGTACTATAGTAATGTAGGAACCTGATTAAGAAACCTTGGGCCTTTATTAGGGTTCCTTATATGAATACTATTTGGGGGTTATGTGCTCAGGGTTTCTTGGCACAGTGCGCGTGGGGGCTACATTGAACCCGTACCAATCACTTCGGATCACTCTCCCTCAAGTTCATCAGTTATAGGTTAATATTAGTCAATCCATATACTATAATGTAAAACTGTAAGTAACATCATGACATAAAACATGATACAACCTAAAAATATAGATATCTATCTAGTCCTCGTGACTTCTCCTCTCTTCAGTCAGGAACAAGTCGGGTGATCAGTGTTCCTTTGCCGGACTCCTCACAGAACAATGGGGACCGTACTTCTAGTAACCTGCCGATCTCTGTGTCAAACGGACCTAAACCCCATTCTAGTTGCCGAAATACAACACCGTTGCAACACCGTTGCAGTAGCCCTTATAGCAACCCTCAAGAAACCAATTATTATTTATGCCTCCATTTCCACGAAGGCTCCTATACTACACCGTTGTAGTAGCCCTAATAGAAACCCAAAGGCCTCCCTAAACCCTAAAGCCTAAATCCTAAACCCGAAGCCTAAACCGTAAAGCCTAAACCCTAAAGCCTAAACCTAAAGCCTAAACCTTAAAGCTCCATATTCTGCAGCTTTGCTCTTGCACTCGCTGCTTCCGAGTTAGCTGCTCTCGGCTCTCGTCCTCCAGCTCCCGGCATCTCGTCTGCAGCCTTAGAACCATAATATACTAGACTAATACAGTAAGCAAGGATAGTATAATAAACTGTACTGCGCTATGCTATACTATAATATAGTATAATATGTACACAAGATTACACAAGGTACTACAATGTACTAGAAGGTACTCTAATGCACCGTAATGTCTCGTCTGCAGCCTTAGCCGGTGCATCGGCAGGCTCTTGAGTCCTTCATGCTGGGGACAACAAGATCAAATTTCAAATTAGATATCTTTGGGCCAAAGCTAGAACACAGGGAGGAGGGCTGTATCGCTTGAAGTGCCGGATCTGCCCATTCGCGAGGAGAGACCAAAAACATTAACATCAAACACAGGGATCAGGCATGAATGACTGACTGACTGACCTGTTTCTGGGGTTGATGCTGAGGTGCTGGCATGTCGACTAGCTCCTCGAGTGCCGAGATGTTCCTTCGGGTTTCGGCGCTCACACGCGGACAATCCAGGCGAGGCATGTGGTTCGAGGTCTGATGAGTGAAACTGCAACTACTTGGGGATTCGGAGTTGTGTGGCAAAAAGTACCATTTTTAGGGTTCACGCTCTCGCAACTCGGACTCGCCAGATGAAGTCTTAAGGTCTAGCGCAAGACAACTAGGGATGCATGCAGCGCTCGAGCAGCATAGGGAAGAACAACAAGTCTGAGCCACCACCCAAAAACGAATACATCATATTGCATGATGCCCTTGCCGAAAGCGTGTGCTGCCTAGGTGTCTGCCTGCAAAAGAAACTCCAGCAGCCACGATGCCAGTGCTGTCAAACTTGAAACCCGGGACCCTCTGGGAAACTCCAACAAGCATCGGAAGCAACCTGACGGTTTTTTTCGTTGCCTCTATTCAGGCTTCGGCTTGAAAACGTGCGTGCCCAAGAAAGGGGCACCGGGTATGTTTGCCAAGGCAGTCAGGGGACGTCCTCATCTTCTGATTCTGCACTCAGCAGCCACGCCCGCATTCCATCGTCATCATCCTGCTGGTCACGGGCGTCGACGACTTTGTCCCCGGCGCAGTGAATCGTCCGGCAGCAGGCTTTGTACGTGGTGCCACCCTCTTGGATCTTGGCGACCTTCTGGTAGTGTGGCCTGCCACGGGAACATGGCGCAGATCCTGCTCCCAGGACCACGCAGCTCGACATGCAATGCTGATGGCCGAAGTCGGGCTCATATCGCCTCTCCTTCTCGTTCCAGGCGCCTGAAAAGATCTTCCAGGTCACGTTTCTGCCTCCCGGGTGCACTGGCATCTCCATAGTCGGCTTCCCACAGACGGTGTCGCAGGTGTTCTCGCGCTGCCACTTCTCCATCTTGGCCATGAAGGTCGGAAGGTGTTCCTTGACGTACTCAATGGAGGGAAGCTTTGCGCACTGCCGCTGCAGATCATCTTTGCCCCTGGCATAGGGGTGTTGGATCAAAGCTTTCTGCTGCGAGGCCATTTGCTCGTACTTCGGGTACTCGCGGTAGGGAATCTGGAGTTGGTACGGTTCATTGAACTTGCCGTTCTCAATCTTGAAGACATCGCCGGGGTGGAAGTCACCGGGAAGAAGCTGTCGCCCACCTGTCATGTCCTGGCTCGTGACGCTGCCGTCCCGGTTCATCTGTAGCTGGCCATCCCAGATCATCACCATGAGGGCAGCAAACTGTGAGCAAAACATGTTCTTGAACTTTTCTGTCACCTCGCGGGTAGACTTTGTCCACGTGCGGTAGAACTTTCCCAGCGACGATTCACTCGTGGTGAACATCTTCAGGTAGGCTACTCTGCGAGAATGAAAGCAGGATGACATCGTAAGAAGCTGATCCATTTCAGCATCGTCCAACTTCTGCTTCCTCGGTTTGATATAGACGCGGAGGCCTGCTGACCAGCCATGCGTCAACTTGTGGTACATGTCGACGTAGTGAAAGCCCTTCTTCCATTCGGTTGTCTCCATATCCTCCATGACGTGGTTGCTCACCTCCAGCATCCCAAGGACAGAATTCGCACCGTCAAACTCCGGGATGTAATGCAGCGAACCGTCTCTGCCTGGTTTGGACCAAGCAGCCATCCCGACGTGCATCACATCGGCTCCCGTAAACGACATCTGGATCTGGGAAACCATGTCGGTGGAGAAGAGGAAGACCAAGTCGCCCGTCTTCAATTGGCGGTATCCTCGGTTCTTGTTTCGGAATTTAATTTAAGTTACCATAATAAGCAAAATTCAGTCACCATAATAAGCAAACCATATTATTTACTATAGATCCCTATTATGGTAACTTAAATTAAGTTCCTTAACAAGAACCCAGTAGCCCCGCGCAGGGTCATCCCAGGAAACGCATGTCGCGTCCTGGCATGTATCGACGAACTTGTCTCTCGGGTTAGCATCATCCAGCGTGCGGACACCCTGGGCGACTGCCAGCAAGGCGATGACCAAAATCATGGATGTAGCTCACTTGTGTTGGAAAGACAACGGTAGCGAGAGGCCTTTGAATTGAAAATCCTCGTGCGTCTGAGCCACATTCGCAGCCATTTCGGGCTTCGACTGCTTGGGACGATAGCAGCTTGCCCATAGTTTATCTCTTCGATGCTACAATATGCCCTGAGGCACTTATACCGGGAATGATGAACAAATGGCTTCTTCACTCGTTACCCCCGTTACCGCTGCAATGGGAGCCTTCATTGGCCTCTGTCCCAGACTACTTGGAGGATCAGGGGGCTTAGTAAGTAGGGTTATAAGTAAGGTGACTATAGTTATATCCTGAGAACCTTAAATGAGGAACTTATAACCCTACTTACTAAGTCCCATGATCCCCTGAGCAACCTGGCAAACAAATGCCTTCAAAGTCCCCACGCCGTAGTTCAAGAACGAAGGCCCATTGAGACCGAACGCAAGACTTCCACCCAGGTGGGGTAATATAGGGGCCTTAATAATTAGAATAGGGTCTTGGGGCCCATGATAATCTAATTACGATATGGAACCCCCCTAAGTAGTATGGGTAATAATTGCTGAGGCCCCTATATTGCGCAACACTCAGTGTGACACAAGACCCTGGCTGTCCGGACCCTGTTCAGAACCTGTGGACACATTTCCCGGATTTCAACACGTGCGGGAAAGCAGTCCTTGGAGAAACACGCACACGCAATACAAAGACCAGCTGCATGCTGCCCCAGCACAGATCTTGAACTCCAAACAATCCAGAAATAGGCACTGCAGCCACTTTTCGTGGCATTTACTTCATTTCCTAGATGCCACGAATGAGGTCCTCTGCCCCTGCTGCACTTCCCAGCGCAGGCTGGCGAGCTCCTAGCAACCGTGGCTCACCATTGGTGCCTACACAAAAGTTGGGCATTGCCTGCGACGAGTGCCGACTACATGGCCAGATTCGGCGCTGCCACAGAGGTGGGTTTTCCAGTACGGAGAACAACTAGAAGCACGAAGATCCAACTGCCTCCACAATCTTGGGGCTCGTCGGTGATGTCGGCTCTTTTGTCCTGGACCTGTCTGTTCTTGTTGCAAGAGGGTGTGCTAGGCTCAGGGTTTATCGCACATCACAAGCGCGTTGTGCAGCAGTTCCCCTCACTTGGAGGACCAGGGGACTCAGCAAGTAGGGTTATAGTAAGATAACCATAGTTATATCTACTTATGATCCCAACTAAGGTACTTATAACCCCAACTGAGGTACGTATAACCCCAATTAAGGTACTTATAACCCGACTTACTAAGTCCCCTCCCCTGATCCTCCAAGCATGTGCTCAGGACTTGGGTCGGAGGCTTTCGGCTCTCATGCTGTGACACCCAAGTGCTTACTTGGAGGATCAGGGGACTTAGTAAGTAGGGTTATAAGTAAGGTAACTATAGTTATATCTACTTATAACCTTAATAAGCTACTTATAACCCTACTTACTAAGTCCCATGATCCCCTGTAAGCCCTGCCCAAACTGAAACTCAACAGCCCTAAACACCAAACCACGAAACATTACCGGCCTGATCATCCCAACCCTGAATAATCATCTCCTGCCCCAGACATGTACATAAATATATGCACACACATAAACGTACGTACGCATCCAACACATCCGTACTATGCACATGGTACACCAACCTACACCAACAAGTGAGAACTGCATAGTTCGCACTTCTCTGTTACAGGCTCAAGCTTCGGAGAGGCTTAGGCCAAATTTCGGGCGCAGCTCCACCCTCTGACTTCCGATATGCGGAATTCTCTAAAGTAGGGTCCCGTTTTAAGTGCCAAAAATCGTACGGCATCCTGATAAAATGGACTCCACAAGGGACCCTAATTTGGAGAACTACCCAGATCTTCTGCTTCAGAAGATCTGAACCTGCAAGTTTGCGTGAGTTTCCGCTTAAGGTTTGGTGCTTTAGGGCTTACGGGGTTTATGAGACATATACATACACACATATATATATATATATATATATGTATGTACCATATGTACATGTATGTGCATATATATATATACATGTATAGATACAGTACACACACACATATATATATATACATATGTGTATATATATATATGTATATAAATGTTTATATATCTGTTTATGTATATACATAACTATGTGTGTATATATATATATAGACACATACTTGTATAAATATATATATATATATGTATGTATAATTAGATAGAGAGAGAGAGAGGGAGAGAGAGAGAGAGAGATCTTAATCAAAGGCCGAGCAGAAACCAACTTATTTCTGATGCGAATTGAATCCTCTGACCTCTGACACAGCAAAAGCCATAAACTTGAACCTCACACTCATGAGTCGAACTCGCAGCGCGTAACAGCCCGATGGAACCAAACTCGGCCGCCACATGCCGCCACCGAATGGAACGGCCCATGAGCCTCACCGACTCCGTAGCTTCGTTCTCTTCCAGCGTCTCCTCCTCCTCTTCTTCCTCGTCATCCTCTTGGAGCGTAGAGTTTAAGCTGGGACATTGTTGATTTACGTGGTGAGATGTGGTGGCCGTCCTAGTCGCAGTCGTAGTCGTCGTGGTAGTGGTAATAAGTAGTTCGCATTTTAGCATCTGGTAACCAACAATGGACAACTGACAAACTGAACATTACCACGTAAAATTCAGCAAGCTAACAAAAAAATACCGCGAAATGTCTCCTACTGTATTTACCGAGCCTTCGCAGCAGCCATGCAACTAGGACTTGCCTGAGTGCACTATGCATTGGGGTGTATGTAATGTATGCACGTAGGTAGGTATGTAATATGAATTATGTAGGAATGCATGTGTGTATGCATGTACGTACCCTGCCTGCCTGCCTGCCTGCCTGCCTGCCTGCCTGCCTCTCTGTCTCTGTCTCTCTGTCTGTCTGCCTGTCGTCTCTCTGTCTGTCTCTCTCTCTCTCTCTGTTACGCACGTACGTATGTATGCATGCATGCATGTATGTATTTTATCCAGCTTAAGTGAAAACATTAAGCCCCCTATGGTTTAAGGTATATTCATTCATCAAGGGGTATTGGGATCCGTGGGCTCCTTGCTCAAATGTTTGCATTCGGGATTTTATTGGAATATATTAGAACATACTGCAACAAACTACAATGCATCAATGCCTCTTGTAATACCTTATAGGACCATGTGTATTTATCTTGGTATGTTCTAGTATGTTCAAGTTGATGTCATGTGTGAAAGCCTCGGCCCAGCCTCCTCAGGGGGTGCGAGGCTCCGGAGTACCTCCGGCGGCGGAGGGCCGGTCAAACCCACTGCCTGGAGAAGCTTCGTGTTCAGGGTTTAGGTTTTAGGGAATTTTAGGGTTTCGGGTGTACTGTAGGGTTGAGGGTTTCATGGTTCGGGGTCTGGGCATAGGGTTTTCGGGTTTAGAGTTTAAGTGTGTAGGGCCGGGGGGGGGGGGGGGGGGGGTGGGTTTTGGGGTTTGGGGGGTGTGGGGGTTTTGGTTTTTGGGGTTTCGGGGTTTTTGCTGTTGGTGTTTGGGTTCTTGGGGTTGGGGGGGGGGGTTTGGCGGGNGATGTGTTGTGGTGTTTGGGTGGTGTTTTGGGTGGTGAGGAGTCGTGGGGAGGGGGGGGGGGTGATTGTTTGGTGGGTGGGGGTTTAGGTTGGGGGGGCGGGGGGGGGGGGAGGGGGAGCTGGCTTTTGAGGTTTGAGGGATGTCGGGTTTTGGCTTGTTGGGTTTGCGGGTTTTCGCTGTTCGAGTTTAGGGTTCTTGGGTTTGGGCGTGGGGTTGTTAAGGGGTTTGGGGTTCTGGGAAGTTTAGGTACAGGGGTTAGGGATTTGGGCTTTAAACTGCAAGGGGTCCAGGGCTAGGGAAACGGGTTCAAGGATTCAAAATCTCGGGAATGAGTTATGTGCTTGCTTTACAAGCTTTGCACAACTTCAGGGCTTTGGCTCACTTCGGGAAGGCTTGCGATTGAACACAAGCACACAACCCAGCTTATGTATGTATGTATGTATGCACGTATATGAGAAAATGGATGAGGCATATCAGCTTCCGCACACCGGTTTAGGTGATGGGCACTTTATTTCCTGCAGCTTTGTGCTTGCACCCGGTGATGCCGAGGTTCCAGTGTAACTTTGCTGGAAAGACGTGTTTGTTTTAACGGTTGTGGATGAAATCAGCGTGGAAACCCTCTGCTCAAACCGTGAAAGCTACCTGAGAAACTGTGTAAAGTCGACCATCCGCAGAAAGACGAAACCAGAAGGTTGATACGTTCAGAGAACATTGCGGCATCCAAAACAGAAGCCTGGAAATGGCAGGAAAAAGACAAACAAGAACAGAACTGATTCCAATGTGGCAGACTGTGCATATTCATGACAACCCTAAACCCTAAACCTCCCCAACAGATCCCGATGGAGGGGCTTCATCCTTTCCACTGCTACGACTTGATGTCCCCAGCAGTCCCAGTGAGCTAGGTGGGTTTACATGGTTGACTTGGGTCCACCCGTTTATCCCGTGGTCTGGCATGTGCGTATGTGTATGATACAAGAACTTTTTTATATAGACATAGACAGACATCTACATAGACATAGACATCTACATAGACAAAGACATAGACATCTGCATATACATATATTATTTGCACGCAGATTTTGCTTTGTCCTGGCCTGGGTGTTACGGCATAGAGTGTGCACGTGGCCGCATGCTCAGCTCAGGGGAGACAAGGTTGGCGACACGATACGATTAGGCCATAAACGTTCGATGTGCTTCTTCAGGTTGGTTTGCACTCTGGTTTGCGCGCAACTTTTGAACCCAGGTCTGTACAAAACTTACGGCAAGCGCAGGTCCCCATTCTCGTAGTTTGGGGAACAGGCTCGCTGAAGCGTGTCCCGAAAAGGAAGCACACCATCGCCTCAAAAGAATTCCATCCCGCAGTTCATCTATGAACGCCAAACTGCCTCGGTGGCGAAGTACAAACCTTGTGCCACCAACTGGCCAGCCTTGTCCTTGTCTGAAGCTGCTGCACTGATCACCTCCTTGGCCTTCGCTAGAAACCCGGGATGCAGCAGCACCGGCCCCCGCTGTCTCATGAGGTCTCTTTTAGCTGGGTTGCCCTCATTGTGCATCAGAACAGCACATAACAAGCCCATTTGCAAGAGGCCAACGTATGCCCAGCAGTGCATTTCCAGGAGGAAGGTATCGATGTCTTCGGCTGTCGAACTGGACCCGGACTCTTCCAAATAGGCACGGACAAACTGCTGCTGCGAACCAACGTCGAGGATTGCATCTGGACTGAACCCGCAACGAAACCTCGGTCAAATCCGGTCAAACGCTACGAAGTGCAGTCGCGATTAAGCAACGGTCCGAGCGCCCCTATGTGCGGCTCGAGCTCGGCATGTCGCATCTTACATCTTACATGTAGCTACTCCCACCTCCGTGCAAGCGAAGCTGCAGCATGAGAACAATGTATGCCAGGTCGGCACCCGCAGGTCCCACTGCAGTCATGTCAAAGTCAATAAGCCGCACTTCGCTCTGGTGCCACATGATGTTGCCTAGATGTGCATCGCCGTGAACGCACACCTCAGTTGTTATGTCATTAAAAGTATATGCCTTAAAGTCTTAGGGAATTCATAATATGACTTAAACTATAAGCCTCAACAAGGGGAACATGCATTGAAAACTCCTACACCGCAAATGCCCCGCTTTCTCTGTGGATACCCGCTCTGCAATCTTTTGTTTGTCTTTTGTTTCGCGTCTTAGCACTCTGCATGTGCCACTACAATAAACACAAAACAGCGACGATCCCAAGGAAGCACACGCTGAATTGAGCGACAAATTCCAGGCTGGATGCTCCAAGCATGCCGTTCCTTGCATCACGCCTTCGGCGACGAGGCAACCTGGCAACTCATCTAATCCAAGCCAAGCTGCACTGCGGGACGTCAAGCGACCCTTTGGTGGAAGTTCGGGACACACAGGCAGCGACTTGACTTCGGCAGCAATGTAGTCCCAATTCACGCCTGAGGTGAATTCTGTTTCATCCCCAATCTGGTGCGTTTGATTCTCTAGCTCCTTCCCGAGTTCCTCCGACGACACCGGGGAAGTAAGCCTAAACCCTTTACCATCCTTGACCCATATCCGGGCCCTCAGTCCGTTAAGTTACAACCATACCTTTGAATCACACGCCTAGTGCGCCCAACTCCAGCTTGTTCCTCTCGGGCACCATACCTCAGGTTGTCGTGTAATATAGCGGCCTTAAACAGGGTTTTGGGGCACATTATATACTGTAATTATATTCAAGAACCACCAAAATATTATTGGTAATTATTAGGGTCCCTGTGGTATTGGGTTTTCGTTTAGCAGTCCGCAATGGTCCACATGGTTCCCTGGCTCAACGGTTAGGGTTCCGGGTTGCTGATTCTCTTCCAACAGTGGGCTACATTCTGATAGAACATTGGGGCCTTAATAATTAGAATAAGGTTTTGGGGCCCATCATACTACAATTATAACCAGGAACCCCCAAGATGGTATAGGTAATTATTAAGGCCCCCATAGTAGGAAACGCTGGGTATTCTCAATGCCAAACTGTCCGATCAAAATCGGGCATCGTTGTAGGACCTACTAGGTCGGAACAAAGTAGCGAGGTTCGGAACATGTGTTTTCGGGGAATGTTGCTTCGGCAAGGAAATCGAAACCTGGTCGGAACATGTCGGAACCTGACCAACTTTGGACTACGGAATCTACCTGCAGCCAAAGCACCAAGCAAACGTGGAAAAACCCACAAGCAGAACGCCCAATCACTTTCGCTTTTGGCGAGTACTCCGTCTGCAGCCAGCTTGTCGCAAACAGGTTGGAACCATGAAACGTCAGCTTTGTGCAGCCGTGCGTACAACGATCCAACCCTAGCCAGGGTATCACTGGTCAGGTCCTCTGTTTTTAATGTGCCGCCATCGAAGAATTCGTTGACCAACAAGATGTTGCTGCCGTGGACCAGAGTGGCGATGTGCCTCGGACCCAAACCAGACAGGGCTTCTTCCGCCAGAGTTTTGCTGTACAAATCTGTTCCGGACCAAGATGGGATGCTGACCACAACCTTGTGCCGTCCATCATCGGCGAAATAAACTTGATGCCACTCTGTTTCGTGGCTGGGTGTGAGATGCAACTCACCCGGCGAATCCGCAAAAAGCGGAACGTTTTTGGCCAGTACATCTGCGATACTTGCGACATCCATAGCGGCGTGAAACTTTTGGGGTGCTTGAATAGTTTCTCTTTTGTGTGAAATTCCGATGATGCCTAGCAGGATCGAGATGCATGAAACATGTCACCACAGGCTTCCCAGTATGGCACGTCGTGGATTGCATCGCTGGTGCCGCTGATTGTGTGAAAGACATTTAAATCCAAACCTCAAAAGGCAGCACAGGACGTCCAGATCCCAATTGCATGCAGTAGCTGCCGAACCCCTGCATGTGATTTTTAACAAAATTAAAACAATAGCAAGCTTCAGCCCGGGTTTCGCCCAATGAACAGGATATCGGCACCTCACGGAGCTGGCACAACCACCACAACCTCGGCAGTTTGAAGGCGGTTGGCTTGGGCGTTGGACTTTGCTCAAGGGAGGCAATTGCCACGACGAGGCGACCCGGCATGTGGAGATGCCATCCTGAGTCTGGGACTGTCTGGCTGCCGAGTCGCCTTCCTGACAATTTTCACTAGCTAGCATGAATATCCATCCGCTTACCATCCCTATTCCGATTTGTATTTGTACATTTATAAATCTGTGGTCAACCCCCAAAAACACACACACACACACACACACGCCGCTTCCTCACGACTGCACAGGTTGCTTCTCTACATTGGTACATGACTTAGACATGCCGAAAGCACCGTAAATATCGATACAATCGTGCCTTTCGCCATGTGCATGCAAACCTTGCAACAAAATGTCGCGGGCTTGATATGTCTCTAAATCTGGCACCGCATCTCGGCCCCAGATTAATGATAGCGTATGTGTTGGAGAATTTGCAAATGCTGGAGAGTGTGCCATTTGTGTTAATGCGGCACTAAAAAATATCTAAAGACCATAGCTTTTTTGGCGTTTTATAGTGTTTCATTTTTGTTCAATAACATTTTTTTATTGCCACAAAAATGCCACACTTGCTACACGCTCTCTTGTACGAATGTGTGCGTGGGCGTGGGCCATCTCTTTCCCGCTGTACGTGAAGCGTCCGATTGTGCGTTTGCCTGATGGAGGTTAGCGGGTGGCTTACGAATGAAAATACAGAGAGAGCTCCTTTCGCCTCCCTATATATATATATATATACAGGGGAGTTTCCGAAAATTAGGGGTACCCTATTTTGGGGTCCCTATAATAAGGATCCTACTATTTAGGGTACTATATTAGGGTCCCCTATTTTTGGAAACCCCCGTATATATAGATGCAGGACGCGGAATACACGAGCGCTTTTAAATCCAAATTCCAGCAGCTGTTCTATGCTTCATCAGGACTGGGACAACTCCTATTGAAAATTTCACTTGCATATGAGAGCGCATAAGAAAGCTCCGCGGATCTCCGCGGCAGCAAGAAGTAAGAGTCCCTCCAACCTTCCAAACATGAAGCAGGACTAAATACGGCTGGAAACTCTTTATACGTATCAATCGGAAGGTAGAGATCCTTGTAAAACAAAGTAAGATTGCACTTTATCGCAAAAACTATTCTTTTCCTTGTGACACCATGTGTGACACCTATAGTAACCTATAGCCATGTACATAGCGATCGCTATTTGTTTTTGAGGATACAAGACGAAGTAAAAAGGAGGCGTAATTGGGCCATCCTCATACGTATCAAGCAAAAAGAATGCAAACTCGTGCTGTTCCAAAACTTCAAACATGGCATCTTTTTTCTTTGAGTGAAGACTGAAAAGAGCTCCTTTTCATGTTGTGATGCGAACTCTGACAGCGTCTAAATACCAAACCACAGCCACTCACAGAGGGATTGAAGATTGAAGAAAGTTCCTCTGTGTTTTGTGCTGCGTTCTATGACAGCTAGTAGAGAAACAGCCATAGACATGGCGATGGGCATGTTTTCCAAGGTACAAAACAGCATCAATAAGAGTTCATTGAATGAAAACGCCTGTTCCACAGGAAGGGGCATCGGGAGTCCACATTGTCCCATAAATTCCCGTAATGATGGCAATATTTCAACAAGTTCTCAGGCTTGAATTTGAAACCGAAACAAAACGAAGATGGTCCTTCTTCATACTTATCGAACAAGCGTAATGAAAACTCCTGCCGTTCCTAAAAGCACATAACATAGCACTTTTAGTCTTCGAAAGCTCATGAAGGCTCCACTTTATCTTGCATCACGACACACTGAAATGCTCGAAAAAGTCTTCTTTTACCAACCCTGAAACTCACGAAGCACTGTAATGATCAAAAACGTCGAAAATTCCAAAGTCCTGACATCTAGGGCTTTGGGGGGGTGGCGACAATGTCCAAAATTATTCTTGGAGGAGACTTGAGTGACCTTGCTGATGCATCTCTTGCTTCAGCACCGTGCAAACGCCCAGGCTATTTTGCTGCACACTTGCTCTGTAAAGCCCAACCGCAGCAAAAGGAGTACAGAGAGCGGTCTAGACCGCGACGGTCTGAGAGCCCTAGCTTGGGCTCCCAGGCCAAGCACTGCAAACACAGCAGCGTGGCGGAGGGGTGGTGGTGGCCGAAAACTTGCAGCAAGGCGCATGCCCTGGATCACTTATCGTCACTCAAAGAATGCAGGCCATTCTTGGAGGAGACTTGAGTGACCCTGCTGATGCATCTCATGCTTCAGCACCGTGCAAACGCCAAGGCTTTTTTGCTGCACACTTGCTCTGTAAAGCCCAACCTCAGCAAAAGGAGTACAGAGAGCGGTCTAGACCGCGACGGTCTGAGAGCCCTAGTTTGGGCTCCCAGGCCAAGCACTGCAAACACAGCAGCGTTCCCACTTTGACCTTCACGGGTGGGTGGGAGGGCTAAAGAACAAGCGTGGGACGGCGTACCCCGCTTGTGGCTGCCATGCGGCCAAGATTTCCTGAAAACAAGAACCCAGAACAGAAACCCGGCGCCGAACCTTAGGCGAAAAGCGAACCAAGACCTCAGTGGCTCCCAACTCTTGCACATACGTTTCCAGCATGCGAAAAGATTTCCACCTGCCACGCCATTGCAGCCTCTTCAGGTTTTCATCCCAGCTGCTGAAAAGAAAAGTAGCACCACCTGGCCGCAAACTGGAGGGAAGAAAAGGTGTGCCCTCCAGGACTTCCGACTGCAGCGCATCAAAGCGCAGCTTGAAGGCCGCCCAAGAGCCATTCCAAATCGTTCTCCAGCCAGGCGTTGAGGGCAGAGCAGCCACGATCCAACCTGCCACTCCTTGATAATCCACTCGCACATGCTGCGAGGCTGCCGCCCGGTGTCGCGTCTTCGGCTGGCCTATGCGAACGTAGAGCACCTCGTCGTCGAAGTGATCCCCCGGCAACACCAGATCCTGACGTCGCAGCCCAATAATTTCGGCAGGTCTCAACAAACCAAGAAAGGCCAGAATTAAAGCCACTGCCATCCGCGGCCATTTCCACAGCAGCGCAGTAGTTGCAAGGGCATACACCACCATAAGCCATCGGAGGGTGATGCTGCACGGGCTCCAGCTGCTCCCAAGTGCGAATGAAATTCCCAGGCCCTGCAAGCGAGGATCCCAGCCATCCATACTGTTGCACCAAAGCATTCAGCGTCTCCGACGCCGCTCTTCGGCTCTTGTGCTCCAGTTAACATGGTGATCATAAATTCCTCTAACCATTCGCACAAAACACCGATGTGCGTCCGGGCCAGCTCGCCCAAGGAACACAGGAACACACCCGGTGGAAGCCAGACCGCCAAGTCCCTCAGAAGGTTGGCGCGGATCTTGTGAGTGAGCGCGGTCACCCGGCCCCGCACCAATTGATCCCTCTCTCGCGGTAGTTGCGGCTTGGCTCCCCGCGCAGCTGTTACTGAAACCAAACAGCAACAGATGGCCAGCAAAAAGCAGCCAACGGTTGAGCGCCCGAGGCAGCGGCACGCGGCTGCGAATGGCACCAAAGGCTGCTAATCACGGGGAGGGAACTAGATACAAGATCTCTCAGCATTCGACCCGAAAACTTGCAGCAAGGCCCATGCCCTGGATCACTTATCGTCACTCCAAGAATGCAGGCCATGGATTTGCTCAGCATTGCAGTGTTTCGTGAGCCCAAGACCACAACACACTGAAGTGCTAAAAAATTCTAAAATTCCCAACCTCAGAACTCACGAAACACTGTAATACTCAGAAAATTACTTGGGGAATGTGGCCCCGGCCTGGCCCAAGATGCCAGAATTCTGGAAGTTTTGGAATTGTTTGAACATTACAAGGTTTCAGGTCTTGAACATCACAAACATTGCAATACTCACAAAATTCCAACCTGCCCAACCCCACAACCTACGAAACACTGTAATGTTTAGAATTTCCAAAACTTCTGGTGGATCTGGCCCCGGCCAGGCCATAGATGCCAGAGTTGCGGAATTTGTTAGCATTACCGTGCTTCGTGCACCCCATGCCCCATGAACCACGAATGCGTGGATCTTGGGGGAGATGCACACTTATCAGTCTTTAGAGAATTTAGAATTTAGAGTCTTTCTCTTTCTCCGTCTCCTTATCTTTTTCTCTCTCTCTCTCTCTCTCTCTCTCTTTGTCTCTTTCTCTCTTTCTTTCTCGCTCTCTCTTTCTCCCCCTCTTTCTCTCTCTTTCTCTCTCGCCCTCTCCCTCTCAGTCTTTCTCGCTTTCTCTTTCTCTGTCTCTCTCTCTCGCTCTCTCTCGCTCTTTCTGCCTCTGTCGCATTCTTTCGCTCTCTCTCTCTCTCTCGCTCTCTTTCTCTCTTTCTCGCTTTTCCTCTCCGTCTCTTTCTCTCTTTCTTTGTCTCTTTCTTTGGTCCTTTGCTCGGGGGCGTGGGGAGTGGGCAATCCCCCCTGCCCGCTCAAGCGAGCTGCCCCATCCATTCCCTTGAACAGACGGGCTAGGCTGTGCAAGTACTGAGCGGGTGCCGGGAAGGTCGTCGCAGTGCCGATGTGGGCATTGCAAGAAACAACACTGGAAAAGTATATCGGCAACGGAGTCAACGCAGCGCCGCCAAAAACACCGCCGCAATTGGCTCAAACGGCTCACGTCCGAGAAGCTCGCGGTCTCGGTCTGCAGCAGCGGGTCCTCATCCGTGCGTCCAACCGTCGTCGCCAAGACCTTCATGCGTCCAACTTCCAGGTCCTGCCCTCCCACCGGCTTATCGGCCTCTATTGCGCACGGCAATAACATAGTGCCTGCGCGAATGCGCGGTGAGGGGTGGGTCGTGCCCTACCACGGCCGGAAGACGAAAAACATACCTTTGCGGAAAACATGCTTACGCACCGTGCGTCCAATTTCCAGGGCCTCCGCTCCCACCGGCGTATCGGCCTCCATGGTGGTGGACGGCGACAGTGCCTGCGCGAATGCACGGTGGGGGGTGGGTCGTGGCCTACCATGGCCGGAGAAGGGAAAAGTGCACCTTTGCGGAGAACGTGCCTGCCTGCCCTCTCGCGGCCCCATTCCCGTTCTCGTTCCTCGTTGCCTTTCCATCTGAATCTTGGGCTTTTTCTTTATCTTTATCTTTATCCGGTTCCGGTTCCGGTTCCAGTTCCGGAACCCGGTTCCTCTTCCTCTTCCTCTTCCTCTTCCTCTTGATCGTCCCTCATCCATCCCACCGTCAAGTTGCCCGTCTGCTNCTCGCCCTCGCCCTCGCCCTCGCCCTCGCCTCGTCCTCGTCCTCGTCCTCCTCCTCCTCGTCATCGTCCGGGTCCTCTCCCTCTTGCCCTCTTTCCCTCTTCCATTTTTTCGCGTTTTTCCCTTTTTCCCATCTTTCCCTCTTTACCTCTTTCCTCTTTCCCGCTTGCCCGCTTTCTCCCTGTCTCCCTTGCTACAGTACGATAACTCGAGAATCATATATATATATATATATATATATATATATATATACATATGTATACACATGTATGTAATATTATTATTGTTGTTGTTCTTAGTATTATTTTCTTAATATATATAATGCCCCCAGACCCCATTCTAGCTGTCACAAGCCTATATATTGACACCTGTTAATTCAACAGCACTTGTCTGCACAACGCAGGCCTGCCCGTCTGCCATTGCTGACGAGCCAATTCGGCCGAGTCAATCATTTGCAACTTCGTTCCATGCGGTGACGCGGTTGCAGGTCACTTGCGGCACCAAAAACCAACGGAATGATTTGGCGTTGATGGTTGTAAGCGTATCGGCTTGTTGATGTGCATGTTTGAACCATGTGACTCTTTGCTTGTGTACACTGGTGCGCTGAAGCCTATCACATGAAGCACTCCTGACCTGTTTTTGGATGTTGTGTACGTGGCATGTGGGTCTTGACCCACCATGTCGGCACAGTACCTTGGCATGGATATGCGGAGGTGTGTTTGGTGACCACGTCCGAAACATCCCGAAGCATCGCAAACATGTCACAACAGTGATGCGCAGAACGGAGCCCTGGAACTAAATTTCAATGAACAATACCATCAGCAGCAATTGTTTTCATAGGTTTTCTCGGCAAGCCGCGGCACCACAAGCTCACACGCTCATGCCACCAGCCAGCTCATGTATTCGCAGCTGGGAGCACGGATTCTTGAGGAATTCTTGCCACCTGCTTCAACGCCAAACGCGCCGTGCCGCAATGTGTGCTCTCGTTGTGGGAACGAGCTGTCGCACGGGTGTGCTTGGAGGCCTGGCAGGCGTGGCCCGCAATGTGCATTCGCAGACATGAACAACCTGCCGGCTGCAGCTCCTAATGTCCTAATGCCCGCAGGATCGAGATTGTTTGCAACGTATCCAAAGCACCAAACGCAATGCGGTGCTTTTCCTAAACACGGGTGGTGCGAACGCCCTCGTGCGATTTCGTGCGTAGGCCGACCTGAAGGCAGCATGCAAATGTGGCCCATTGGATGCCCCGGGTGAAGGTGGTGAAATGTTTCTCAAAGGCGCTGATCGCAAGCACGGGCGGCATGTCGTTGCCAGCTGCGCAAGAGCTTGGCTGCGTCCGCCGGAGCCCAAGTCTCACCGGCGTGCCGCGTGCAAAGCACAAGCGGCACTAACAGGAATGAGGCGTATCTGTTTTTTTCACGCTTTTTTGCAACTGCCGAAAGTACGGTCTTCGCTAAAAGCTAGCCTTTGTTCAACTACCACTACAGCTAGCGGGCCTCCGTCATCGCCGGATTCCCTCAATCAAAGTAGTGGGCGACCAGAGCCAAGTCGCGGTCCAAACCCCAGCGGTGGGAACACCATCAAAGTAGTCAAAGAACCCCCCGGCAGGAAGACGTTGCTGAGCAACTTAGCCATCATGTTCACCCTTAGCGCATCCTCACCACTTTCCAACCGATTCATCTCGAGTACAGTTGAATCGCTGGTCTTGCAACAGCCTCCATTCCTATCGGAATTTAGCACAGCATGTGACCGACTTTGCCCGTTCGATTCACGAAAACTACGTCCTTAAACAAGGGACAACGGTGGGGTGACTTACTAGTCGTGTGAAGCCGTCCCGAACTGTACAAAATCATTTCGCATTGAAGGCCACATTGGTAAGGCCGTCGGGGCCCAAGGGCACGTGGTCCCGCAACAGTGGCTGGCGCACACGTCGGTACCAAGTGTGCCGTCAACCGACCGCCGGCGACTTGACCTTGTCGTCTACGGCGCCTCGCCCCGAGGTCCGGCGCTGTGCTGCGATGCCACGCTCGTTAGCCCTGTGTGACAGGCGAAGGCTTTCCCCATCCGCGGGCCGCTTTCACCCCCGGCGTGACTCTGCGCACCGCCGAAAACCGCAAACACGCCACCTACCCCGAGCTGCGACGCGGAGATCGCGGAGGAGCCCAACGACTTTGCGTCCTGGCTGCGGAGGGAGGAACGCGGATGCGCGCGAGCTTGTGCAGCAGCTCGTTCGCGTCCGGGCCCTCCGCGCGCCGCCAGCCTTGCGCGCGGCTGCCTCGAGTGCCTGGGCACGACGGTGGTGGGGCATGCTATCGATCGCGGTGCAGCACGCTGACGGGGGCACGGCGCGTGGTTGTTCCCCCGCAGCGCTACAAACCAGCAGCCGGCCCTCGACCACGTCCTCGCGCTTGCGGAGCCGGGCGGGCCGAGTCGCCTCCCGCTCCGGTGAGCGGGTAGGTTCACCGTAGCGCTGGTACGCTTGGAGAAAAAATGTGCTACATCAAACCATAAAATATGACCAGGAAAACGCGACGTGACAAATGAGGTTCAATTCATCATCCCATCGCTTGGGGGGGCGACCTGGCCGTCGCTTTGGCTCACTGAAAATGTGCTGGGACGCGGGGCTCCAGGTTGCAGCACGTAATGGCCAGGCATTCTTCACAGTCAGGTTCATCACGAACGGTGCTGATTGGCATGATGGGCGCTGGACCTAGGAAGCACTGGATGTTGCTGGAAAACAGATATGAGCACACGATACCCGAGCGTTCATGCGTCGCCCCCTCCCACTTTTCATCCTCGTTGCGATGCCATCCAACAGTTCAAGTTGGCGTGCCGTCAATGGCAAAGTAGAAGGCCCGAACAGTGCCGCAGGAGTTACCACGGCATTGAAAAGCTTCAATCTGCCTTTGATTGACAAGTGCTTGTACACGAGTACATGCCTGAACGTATTGAGTTTGCCCCACGCCGCACTGATGCGATGTGCCAATTCTGTTACAGACCGACGTTGAAGGTCCCCGCGTACTTTCCGTCAAAGGTACATATGTGCGTCGTTGTCACTTAGAACTAGCAGGCATCATGTCACCGTCAACATCGATGAAAGAGGTCTCTGGCGACTTGACAGTTGTGAGGATGCGAGTTTTCGCTGCATTCAACGATAAGCCGAGCTGGATGCCTACATCACGGCCTCCTTAATTGCGGGTCGCAAAGCACTTCCCGTGCCCTGCTGGAGACTCCGTCCGGGCCTTTTGCTTCAAGCGCTCTCACTGCCTTTGCCCTGCCACGAGCTCACCTTGGACTCACTTGTTTTCGTTGTTGCTCCGCCGGCTTCGCTTGCCCCTTGCCGCTCGACGCTGCGCCTTCAACATCCACCCCGAGCGCCTCGATGACCGCCACATCGAGGTTATCATAAGTCATCACACAGGGGCTTCCAGTTTGCGGCGGTGATGGGTGGAGCACAGCTCGCTGTCGACACCACCCTCGTGTTCGTTGTCGATGTCGGTGGAGCCGCATGCCGCTGGTGGCGGGCTGTGTGGCGGCCTGCAACCATAGCTGCCTTCACCTCCCGATGGTTTGGTTTGCTCGAGTTCTCTGCCACCGGAGCCTTCGGTGCCAGCCTCCACAGTTGCCCTTTCGCCACCACCAGGCCAGACTCAGCGACGTTCTCTCCTCTCCTTCTCCTCTGAGCTGGAGCTTTGGGTTCGGGCGTGGTGGAGATTGGTCTCGATAAAACAGCATGCATCGGCAATGCTTCCTTCCACAAGCTCACGCGTGACAGCCTGCCGAGGCCAGCGGCCGATGCGCAACCGGGCGTGGCGTTGGCCCGCGCAGCGCACGCGCCGGCACACCATGCATGGCACACTTATCCGGAGTTGCTCCGTGCTCGCCGCTGCCGCCTTGTCGTTTTCGGCATGGAAACTGGTGGGCGCTGGAGCGAGGAAGCCGCGACCTTCCTCCGACTTCTCGCGCCAGCCCGCGCAGCCAGCGCACCTGTCGCCGTGCGCAACGCTGCTCAAGCCGCTTGGGTGTACTGTTGGAGTGGCATCCTCTCCGTTGCCGTGCAGAGCCTTCGCCACTTCGCTGCTCGAGCTTCCTGCTGCCGCAGAGCTCGGTGCTGCTGGTGACCCAACCGTTTTTGCACGAGCTCCTGGCTGACGCACGCTGGTTGCAAGCACCCGCCAACAGCCGCCTCCCAGCCCGCCACGCCTAACCCGTAGACTGCAGCAAGCACAGGGTCCGGACCAAGTACTTTTGGTGCTGTTGTAAAAGGGCGCGGTAAAAAACAGGGACCGCGGAATTCCAGTCGTAAATGGGCTCGTGGAGTTTGCCTGGCCTTTCCGCTGTGGTTCACTCAAAAGCATGAATGAACACCAGCATACATTTCCTTGGCGTCGCTTAGAACGTGTTGTTGGCGCATCCGTGCTGAACCTGCCGATGCGGGCACGAAGTCCAGATCAATTGTGCGATGGCGGGAAAAGCTGCTGATGTGCTGCCGCATGCTGCCGCATACCCTGCTATCGGTGCGCAAAACGTGGTGGAAGGTCGTCGGGGAGTTCGTGGAGCAAGCGTTTCGTGGAGCAAGCGTTTCTCCTCCATCAGCCGCTCATCCGCCCACGCTTGGATGAAGGCCGGATGCCCGATGGGCACGCGGAGAACCACAAAGCCACATAAAGCCACGTTCATGTGGCGACTTGTCACCTCGCCACACATCCGGTCCTGCAAGACCTCACGCGCAGCCGGCTGGCCGGCAGCAAGAGCGACTTTGTGAAGAGGAAACTCGAGCAGTGAGCTGGCCGGCCATGGCAGGGCCCTTTGTGCTGCCACGGCGATGATGCCGCTCCAGCGGGACTCACGGCGCGAGCTTGCGCAAGGAGCCGCAAGAAGACTGCAGGTTCGGGCCCCCAGCGGCCACCCGTGTCGAAAGTGAAACCACAAAGTGGCAGCCTGGTGTGCACAGCAGTGAGCGCGACAACTCGACAGCAAGCTGGGATTATGCAGGGTTCCGTGCCAAACTGGCAAGCTAGCTGGCAAGCCATTGCCAACGATCCCGATCCGCCGCGCATCGGGCTACCGGGACCGGGAGCTTCATGTCAGCAAGGCGAATGTGGCGGTCCGACCCAGCTTGCATGGGACAGCAGCAACGCCCGAGACGCAGGAGGCAAGGTGGCGAAAAAGGCGAAATGCATCTCGAACACGTGCTGGCCAAAGGCACAGGCGGCGTGCAGTTGCCAGCCTCGGAGGCGGTTGCCATGCGGGACCCCGGCATCTTCGGGCGCGGGGGGGCCGCTGACAAGGCTGTTGCGCGCTGAACGGCGACAGCCAAGCTGTGGCCGCAGCATTGCGCAAAGCGAGTCCGCAAGCACTTGCCGCAAGCAAGGTATCGTGATGCGATGTGTCAGCACCCAATGGCCAGCAGCACGATCACCAACTGCGGATCTCAACCAAGATGCGCTACGCCAAGCTTACCTTCCCCTGACGCTGCACATGAGGCAACGACTGGGCTGGGGTGGTTGCGCTCGGCAGCTGCTGACCGCCACGCTGTTCACCGGGCTTCCTGTCTCGACACTCCACCAGCGATCCGAGCACGCTCCCCGCAGATCGCTTCCCAATCTGCCCACCTCCGCTGTGCGCTCGCAGCACGCGTAGCCGGCGGCGTCTCGAGGTTCGACGGACGCTCCAGCGCTAGAGCTCGTGTTGGACCTCGCTGAGGCGGCGGCTGGGGCCCCCTGCCACTCCGACGGTGGACGGTCCGCGGGCGGGCCGGAGCAGTCTTCTGAGTGGAGATGCGGAATGACAACCGCTGCATCTCCATGCGAAGTAGCACGCATGTTTCGAGTGGGACGTGTTTTGAATGAAACAACCATGTGGGGCTGTGTCTTGCCGTTTGCCTCCCCCGGCCCCCGGAGGAAAACGCTCAAGATACTAGCGTTACTGTTTGGTTGCCGGATGTGAAAGCTTCTGCGGTGCCAAGCTGAACCTCAGTCGAGCCTGTTTTCGTTTGTCAGTGTGTTTAAACGAAGCGCGCTCCGATTGGCCACACAGCGTTTAGCCCTGGAAGTGGCTGCTGGGTTCATCCGATGATCCATTGTTCGATTTTGCCGCTCATCCCACGCCCCTCTTGGGGTTTTGGTCTTAATGCAGGCAGCGTAGCGCTGTCTGCTCGGATCCGCTATGGAGGGTGCACGCGTACGTGCACGCGTAAGTGCACACTGAGGGCAGGCTTCGCCTGGCCAAACCCAAGCGGCCGCTTCAGATTTCTGCGCACGGCACTCTGACGTTGCATGCAATCAGGTCGCGTACTCCTTTGACGACTTTGAAACGAAACGAAAACGATCGGTGCCCAAGTTGCAGAACTCTAAACTCTGTCTGGTGTCTCTTCACCCCCTTCACCCCCGCAGCATTCCGTATGCGCGTGTTGCCTCGGTTTGGCTCGGTGCCAGCGTGGGCTAGGAGATCTGCTTTGCAGGTTTCCAATGAGTGCCGAGTCCGCTCCGGATGCTCCGGTACGACAAGGAGGTTCGATCGTGAAACAACCGTTTACGTCGTTACGGTCAGTGTGCACACACAAGGAATCAGGATGCGCCAGGTGCATTGACCGGCAAAGCCCACTGGACATGCGAGTGTTACAAAACAGTGAAAACGCATCAAACATAGAAATCAAGGCTATCGCATTTGCGAGCCTTCACTCAAGGATCTCGATCGTGACCTGACAAATGGATGCCACACAATGGACCGGAACACAGACAGCAGAATGATTGTGCGACGGGGACTGAAGATCCAACGCAGCAGCTCGGCATCTCCAAACTGAGGCACTACTTGCAAGCTTCGGCGATAAAAACAAATGCGGCGCTGAGCGTCAGACAACGGGCACGTGCCAATAGCATGCAGCAAGATACAGAGGCACTCGGGATCGTGCCTGCGAGCGTTCCGGGCAACTCTGCCACCCTGAAAAGGATGATGACCACAACGTGCTGACGTCCACTCGGCAACTAAGAGGACGGGAGACGGGAGAAACCAGGATTGTTGCCACCGTGCAAAAGCGGCCGATACTCGGCGACATCATCCAAGTACACCAACACGGCATGCCCATAGGCTTCGCCGGCAACAGCGGCGGGCCGCCGTGTTCGCGCGGCCTTCGCACCGCCGGTGGCGCAGATACGTGAGCAACGCATCAAAGTCATATCCCGAGAGCGCAGAGCATCATCGATGCACAGCACCCTGGCCCGTGGATCGACCTGACCATCCTGACACGTCGTGCGAGCTTCCCGCAGCTCCGAGGCATAATGCTGCACAAATGATCGCATCCTTAACTCCTCATTGATCTTGCATACACGCTGGTTCCAATCCTGAAGGATCTCATGCAAAGCTTGTCTCCAAGCAATACCTTGCGGAGTAAAGGACCGAACCCGCCCCGAAGCAATCGCTCAAGCTGCGAAACGAACAGGTCGACCGACGACAGCGTCGCAAAATAGAGCACGAGCACCGAAGACTTGCTTCATCAGTGAACAATGCTGGGACATGCCATCAACATTGATCCGATATTCCTTCAGGTCCCGATGCCCATACAGTCATGGGCATCATGCATGGAAAGGGTGCGGCGACTTGACCAGAACGAATAAGAAGTACTGCAACACCGGCTCGACGTCGCCAACTGAGCCACTTGACAGCGTTGCTACCGCATCCGTCGTGAACAGCTGCATATGCTTCAAACACAGCGCCGCAGCAGCGACTGTGCCGCTTCGACCGCGCGGACAAAACGAACGGCGTGACGTATCCGGCTGGCAGGCGATTCTCAGGTCACACAGGTGTGCAACGCGACGAACCTCGGAACACCATAGAGACTCCTCTTTCTGTGCTTTTACGTTTTGATTATGTCACTGTTGCGTATGAATGTCGGACCTGAAACTTGCCAAAAATTGTCAAGCAGCACATTTGCACATGCGCTTAAGGGTCCTGGTTTCTGATCGCAGCAGTACATATGCATCCCACAGTCTAGGGCCATGCCTTTCACTGAGGGATGCGAGATGATGGGACACACTGGAATTCGGCCCATGGCATCACGCCGGGCCACTTAATTATTGCCGTCTTGGAGTGACACATGTCTGATGAGCGGGTTTTTAGCCATTTGCTGCCGCATCCTTGCAACAACAAATATGTGAAAGAACATGCCGTCGCGTTCTTGCAACAACGAACGTGTTCAAGAAACCACTTGCAGAATGTAAGCATGCAACCTGAGCGTCCATCCGTGAAGAACGAACGGGAACAAGTCTCGATTTCTCGATCGTTTGGCCCTGTACTCTTGGTAGGGCGAGCGGTTGAAAAAAGATGCGAACAGCAGAGGGGCCGCCAAGGTCCATCAACAGTTAAGCAATGTTTGAACAACGTTTAGGTAGCCCCAGGCGACTTCGTAAGATCTTCTTCGCATTTGTTCTATCTGCTACCTCTCCTTCTGTCGCTGAGCCTGAGCAAGACTGCCTCTTCCACCTAGGAAGCCCAAGCAAGCACCAAGACAAACGATGAAATGCTTTGCAGCTGCACAATCTGTTTTACACGCATGAAGCAATTAAGGCTCAGAGCGGTCTGCTGATAAACTCTGAGCGGCAGGTTCGGTCGAGGACGTGGACATAGACAGCATGCGCTTGGATGGCTTAACTACAGCTCCGCCACTGCACTGTTAAAGCTGCTACAACTGTTCAGGGATACACCAGAGCGACAAGACTACATGAAGTACGTTGTATATTCCCCACAATATGCGAGCGGTGGGAAAAAATGTAGGGGCCTTAATAATTGGAATAGGGTTTGGGGGGCACATTATACGATAATTTTAATAAGGAGCCCCCAAAATAGTATAGGTAATTATTAAGGCCCGTATGGTAAGCGTGCTTTTTCAGTGGCTACCTGCTGGCGAACGACAGTTCAGCTTCCAGGACTGACCAAGTAACCACTTGGAGCGCGTGCTTCAGGAGCCACGTGCAGCTCTTAGTAAGTTAACAAATGTTCAGCCTGACCCATGCAGTTGCATGTCACGCACGCCATAGACCGAGTTGAAACCACATACATAGGTGCGCAAAGGATGTTGGGACGCGGTTGATGCATCGTCAATGGGTCAGGCTCGAACTAAGAATTGCATCGGGTTCAACGCTGCAACTGGTGAAACATTGCGGCGGTCACGTCCCCCCGAACGAAACATCCGGTTATCCTGTACCCACCAATGCAATCCGAATATTGGCCTGGAAGCGGTTCGGAGGATAATGCGAATGCATTTAAGCTACTCAATTATAGGCGTCTGGCGTCTCCCAGAAACTGATCAGTTCCGGAATCTCTTGGGTCTTGAGCTCATTGTAGTAACCCTTATTATAGTAACCCTTACTATAGTAGCCCTCATTATAGTAGCCCTTAAAGTAGTCTCCGGTTTCAGGGAACACCAGAACGCGAACTGCTAAAGGCGCCGTTCTGCTCTTGCCTCGTGGGGTCTCATTGCGTCTCCACGGGAAAGTCAGTCGTACGCAAATAGCCTGGATTTCTATCGGTTAAGGATGGCGAGGTCTAACCTTAGGAAACTTATGAGAAGCGAGTTTTGGGCCAGCACAAAGGCATCTGACAACATCAAGTGATCCGTCTATGCGTGTCGACAGCTCAAGACAGAGCGGCTGATGTCCACGGGCATGGCCCCTAACGAATCCCAACCTTCTGCCTAAGACCACCTCAAGCCCTGAACGGAAAGAGACATCTGCGGAAAAAAACTACAGTTAAAGGCTGACTCGCATACGTAATCCGAAATCCCATTGCTTCCATTGGGCAGCATTTCTTCATGTCCATAAGTGCATCTTTTAATGGCAGGCCGTTGACCCCGAAAGGAACGGTAATGAGGGGGATGGCAATGGCGTTGGTGACGTTTAGACGGTGGTGGCGATGGTCAAGGCAAGATGTCGACCCCATGGGTGGTGGCGATGATTGCTAAACCTCTGTGGACCATGACCATGATCATGGTCGTGATGTACGAAGCACAGCATTTTGCCGAGCATTCGTATTTGCCTGTCCTGCCACGGCCTCGCAAGGCGTTGCAGAGACACGGCGAACACCAAGGTAACAAGATGATGATGGTGATAATGATGATGATTATTATTATTATGGTGATGGCGATGGCGATGATGATGATGATGATGATGATGTTCATGATCTTCATGATGACGCTGATGACACTGATGGTCATGGTGATGATGAGGATGAGGATCAGGATGAGGATGACGATGATGATGATCAGCATGATGGTCATGAAGACGACCATGATGATCATGATGGTAATGATGATGATGATGAGGAGGAGAAGGAGGAGGAGGACGACGAGCACACGAGGACGAGCACACGAGGACGACGGAGGAGGCGGAGGCGGAGCAGGAGGCGGAGGAGCAGGAGGAGGACGACGATGATAACACACTATGCTACCACATAGTCGCCTACAGTATAGCACACTATGGCCCACCGACGACTTCTGGTTTTAGTGAGACACCATAACATAGCATGACATATTCTTGGACCAAATGAAACGATGCAGCTCCCAATCGAACAGAAAACACTGCGGTGCGATATAGCCCAACGTCCCGCGGCATAGCATAGACAAACAACGAAGTCGAGGGATCGAGGGTCAACGGGCAATAAGAAGGAATCCATCCACCCTAGGCCCCGGCAGAACTGGACTAGCCTGGATCTAGGGCTTCAGATTTAGTACGTTTGGAGGTTGAGAGCCGCAAGGCGCATCACCAAACTACACCAAACTTGAAGTCTTCCGGATCTTGTCGTGAAGCGGTTTCCTTTGCGCCGAGGGCTTCATAGAGAAGATCCCACGGTTTGGGGTTTGGCCTGTGTGCAGCTTCAAGGCATTGGGGCTTCCACAAATTCATGCGGCTCCTCCGGGTTTGAGAAAATTCTAATGATAATCTGGTTATGATTCTGATGCGATCATGATTAAAAAACTATTATGATTCCTGTGAGCAGGCGGTGCGTCCAAGGAGCGCCAGTGTTGAAACTGTATCCTCAGGGGCCAGAAGGAACATCCCCCAACAATGAGCCCACCAAGGTCTCTTGCAACATACGCCGAGTGGATGAGACATGCGATGACTATCATGAATCGAACGATGAAGACCATAATCAAACAAACACGGATAAGAACAACGGCAGTTACCCTTAACCGCTGCAACGTCAGTCCGGCCATGATGTAGGAGTGCACGACACGTGGCTTTACACAAATGTCCTGGTTCTGCCCTTGTTAACATCGGTGCTTCCAAAACATTCCTATTATTGGGTTCTCGGAACCCTGCTGGGCTAGCCCCTTGGAGAATCGATGCGTCGGCCTTCCCATGGAAAAAAGCGATTTAGTAAGGAACCCTATAGGTTTCTGAACTCAGACCGATCCACGCAGTAACTATAGTGTTGATGATGGCAGCGTTGTGAATCTAGCAGCACTAGCAGTACGTAGCAGAGCAGCGGTAGAAGTTGCTCCTCCTCCAGCATGAACAGCCACATCCCTAATCCGCCAAGCCTGAAGCCCCACCAAACCCTGAGTGCAGAAATCGAAAACCGATGGCGAAAGCAGCTTCGGCGTCGATTCATATCAAAACCATCTCCCATCTTAGAGGGCTTCGGGCGTTGCTTCCGTGGGTTATAGATCAGTTACGCCGGCTTCCTGCGTATATATAGTTCGGTGTGCCGAGGCACACTCTACACTGTGGCGACGTCAGGGTTATACTTACGGCCTTAGGAACTTGACACGGCGCGATACCTGAAATTCATGTGACATCATTGAAGTGTAGACCTTTAGCTCTGCATGCGCTGGGCACTTCCAACACGAAGACCAGGCTGTCAAGATGTATTGAAAAGACTCAAACCCCAAAAGGAGGCCTTGTACTCTCAACCTGAAATCCCACAGAACGCACCTGCGCTGCTGAAGTACACTCTCCGATGCCGCTTGCTGGGTTTCCGCCTCCGCTGCCCGGACCTAAACTGAAGGCTTCGCACTTCAACAGTCTAGCTTAGCTCTACACCGCACCCTAAACCCCTCGCTTGTTCCTCCAAGCGGAGGGAGGGGGAATGTACCACTACACCAAAAATCCCACACTACACCAAAAATCCCATAAAGCCGCTAAATCTGGCACGCATAACCCCGAAACCCTGCCAACCCCGAAACCCTACAAACCTCAAAACCAAGCCCTACAGACCCGATCCGGGGTTTGGTCTCCGGAACTTTCTGGCAACCGTCCCCTTGACACCTCAATCGAACCCAAAGCGCCGCGTACACATAGGTCCTTAGGCATCCCTAAAACCTAAACCCGTAACCCCTGAATACGAAGCTCCCCAGCTCATGTGATCGAAAGCATATCGTTCAATTCAGGCATGTTGGGCTCCTTTTCGATGTGGAGCCCCAAGACGCACACGTAGCTAGAGCTTAAGAGTTCAGCTCCACCCGATGCAACTTCTTGCTTCGTCAGTTTAGGGTTTAAGATTCAGGGTGCTTGTTGAAAAACCTGCCTATCTCCGGATGGCTCGGAAAAATCCTAGGACGACTGAGATCAGAAAATCGAATGCAGAGCACAGAACCCCAGTGCCCTGTACCACCCTTTGCCCCAAAAGTAACCCCAAGAGCAGCCTTTGTAGCAACTTAAAGGGTTCTATAAGAGTTCTATAGGGTTTAAGGTATCAGGGTCCATGGTACCCATATAGTATATACTTTGGCCTTAATTCTGTCCCCCTGTAATGACCGTTTTAGTACCCCGGAAGTAGACCTCATACTAACCTTTCTGAGCGCGTTGCCAGGGCTGTGGCGACATCTTCAGAGATCTCAAAGTTGGAGGCCTGTGCTTCAAATCCCTGTGCAAAATGGGCTAGCGCCACTCGTAAACCCTGAACCCAAAACTGGTAAAAATTTAGAGCTTGGGGTTCAGGGTTTAGGGCTTACTACGTACTCCCAAAGCTCGAGTTTCAACTTGCAGCCCTATAGCCTCAAACCAGCATCGAAAGCCAAAGTCCAAAGCCATGTCCGCCACCTGAATGAATTTCCTAATGTCGAGATAGAGCCAAGCGAGCACATGCAGCTTTTCGTTAATGCAAGATAGAAGCGACCACCACCACGACGAGCACGGCAGCTGTCGAAACGGTACGTAAATTAAAGTAACAGCAACACCAAGCGACAACAACAGAAGCAGCAGGATTACGACTGATTATGATGACTGCATTATTTCGAAACGACACGAAGCAAAACAACAATGCGACAATAACCGTGATACGCAAAAATGAGACATGCGATACAGAAAGCAATGGCCATGCAATCGCACATGCTAGGCGCCAAAATTGAACCTAAAACCCACTAAACCTCGGAAAAAAACCCACTCCCCAAAAGCCCCTGAACCCTGAATTTGGAACCTCAACCCTGAACCCTAGCTAAAACCCCTAAGCTTTACCCCCAAAACGAAAAAGAACGCCCCAAACCCTTAGACTACACCACCAAACCCCCCTAAACCCCCTAATCCCTAAACTCCCAAACCCCCTAAAGCCCTAAACCCCAACTCCCTTTCAAGCATCCTCACCCCCCACCCTAAACCCGCTTCAACCTCCTTGAACCCCCTAAGCCCTCCTGAAATCCCCTAAACCCCCTGCGCCTGCAGGCGCCGGAGGAGGGGCGCCCCCAGGCTGCGTGCGAGGCCACGGCGGCCGAGAGCTCCCAAGAGCTCCTCCAGGAAGAAATGTGGGGATTAGGGTTAGGGTTTAGGATTTAGGGCTTCGGTTTCGGTTTCGAGTTTTGGTTTTAGGGTTTAGGGTTTAGGGTGTCAGTGTAAACAATCTGCGCGCGGTGGGTGCGCCTTTTACTTTAGGAATCCCACCCCAACCACCCCAACATAAACAACCACATTCCACAACAAAGCACAGCGAAGATGGATTGGTGTCGGGTTGTGGGTCCTCGCGGCCTGTACCGGCCGCTCGACGAAAAGCATGGGTATGCATCAAACAACCTGCACCTCGCACAAGGGCAGGGCAGGGCAGGGCAGATTTCCGTCCCCTCACCGTCCTGTCGAGTTCGGCCGCGGGCCTCGGTCGGAGTCTCGAGCGCCCTTGCAAATGGTCAGCGGCGCTTTCGGCAGTTTAAGGTTTCGGTTGCGGGTTTCGGTTTAGGGTTTAGGGTTTCGGTTTAGGGTTTAGGGTTTACGGTTTCGGGTTTTTTAGGGTGTGTAACAGTATGCACGCAGTGGGTGCGCTTCTTTTGAAAGGGGGTGCACCTACTTATCGGGCGCTTGCGTCAGCATGTAGTCCCGCCCCAACCACCCCAACCATTCTCAAATAGGGTTTAGGGTGCACCCCCCAACCCCCTCACGCGGGGGATTCTTGCTTTCTGCTTTCCTTCGCACTTCGACACACAAACGACCACATTTCACAGCAAACCAGAGCTGAGATGGATGTGGTGTCGGGTTGTGGGTCCTCGCAGAGTGCGCCGGCCGCTCGACAACGAGAAGCAAGGGTTTCCAACAGGCAACCCGTCCTCGCACCCTGCAACGGTCGCTTGAGGTGTAAACACCTATCTGGCAGGGAAAGTCGTCCCCTAAAGCAGGCCCAAACGCTTCTGGAGATTTGGGAAAGCGTTCGGAGGGACCCTGGCCCTGAAGTTTGGCAGGTCACACACCCTATAGGACCGGGCCAGGAAGCCTAGGTCCCTGGTTTTGCCAGCCTACGCTGCCGGGAAACTCACGCCGATGGTGAGCCTTCTTTACTGCCTGACGGCAAAGAGGTCATGAGCCGTCGGCGTCACTACAGTCCTCGTGTACCGGGATGCTTTTCTCTCCCTCACCGTTCTAACGGGACGCTCGGCCGGGGGCCTCGGTCGGAGCCCCGAGCGACCATGCAAATGGTCAGCGGCGCTCTCGGCAGTTTAGGGTTTAGGGTAGGGGCCTTCATGCTCTCTTTAAGGGTTCTTGTAGGGGGCCTTAAAATTTGAAGAGGGCTTCAGTTTACACTGTCAAAATTAGGGTTTAGGGGGTTTGAGTTTAAGGTCCAGGGGTCTTAACAATTTAATGTAAAGGATTTAGAGAGTAAGGTTTATGGTTTAGGGCTTCCGGCGGCCGCCGTGAGAAGGAGCAAGGTTGCCCAAAGTGGGTGTTGTTAAAAGTTGGAATTGAGTCCTGGGGCATGTTATCCTGCATGATATTCCGACCTTTGTATAAAACCCCACGGCAAAGCCTACATCTTGAACTCTAGGCTTACCCTGAGCCCTAAACCCTTTATAACCCCTATGTGAGATGGCAAGGATTGCCTGGGCCCTAGGCCCTAGGCACAAGCAGCGCAGAGGCAGAGCTACCTCGACCACGCAGCTATCAATGTAGGTCCGGCGAAGAGGCGGCGTTTGTCCTGCAGGATATGGGTTTTGGGGTTAGGGGTGTACGGTTCAGGGAGATCTTGGGGTTTCATTGGGGCTTTCGAGTTTGGCACTCGGTCCTTGCCATTTCCGAGACTTCGGTTCTAAGCAGCTACCCAATGTGGATTCGTGCTAGACCCTGCGCACAGGTAAAGAAAAGCACCCCGAAAGGCTCACGTCTCAACAACTGCAGCTGCATCTGTGACTGCAACACATTGGCACCTCATATTTAGGCGCAAGTGTAAGCTGTAGGGCTTCGGGGTTGGCGAATCATGGTTCCCCTCGAGGTACCTACTGTACTGTTGTACCACGGCAATCTATCATGTGTTATCATGGGGCAGTGATCTTTGTAGAGACTGAGGCGGGCAGGCGACTTCCAAAGTGCCTCAGCATGCAGCACAAAGGCTCGAGCGCAGAACCCTCATCCACCGAAACCCGAAAGCGAGCCCTGAGACCCTAAATCTCTACCCTTGAACCCTACTTGGAGGATCCTGGGACTTCATAAGTACGGTTATAAGTACCCTAATTGGGGTGACAAGTAGTTATAAGTGTAGTTACCTTATTTGCCTTATTTCTAGCCCTACTTACTAAGTCCCCTGATTCACCAAGTATATAATCAGAATAGGGTTCGGGGGTATATTATACTATAATTATAATAAGGAGCCCCCAAAACCCCAATTCTAATCAAAGCCCCTACATTATGGGAGATTCCGAAAATCAGGGTACCTTACTTTGGGATCCTTATAGTAAAGATCCTACTATTTAGGGTACCATATTAGGGTCCCCTATTTTCGGAAACTCCCCTTTTTTTCTCCCAACATTGCGCTCGCTACTGCGGTCCATCCGGCTCTCGCAGGCCGAGGGCAGCATCTACGAGCGAGACTGCCTTCCGACGCCGCGCTTTCGGGATATAGGGGGGAGGTTTATTCGAGTCTTTTCAAGGTAGCTTGCTTTAGAGTTTGAGGTTCAGGGTTTCATGGTTTTCGCAATTCTTGCGTTTATGGTGAAGGGTAAGAGTAGAAGCACCTTCTTTGGTGCGTTCCTACGGATCCTATCCGTCCGGCTAGGTATCCTTGCAATTAAATCTGGAAAGCTATGAACTCGCAACCAACGGCCCTACCATGTACGTCGCAACAGCCCCCCTAAACCCTAAATTTTCCTAAATAAAAACCTGAACCCCAAAACCTCTCCAGTAGCACCAGACCCCACAGACCCTGAGTCCCTAAACACTCAAGCAAAGGCCCTGAACCCTCAACCCCGGAGTCCCTAAACCACGAAAAATTGCTAAAACCCCGGAGTCCCTAAGCCCTGAACCCCTGCAAAAGTACCTCATCCTCAAACCCCGGAGACCCTAAGGCCCCACTCTAAAACCCCTAACTGGTGCTCGGCTGGCCTCTGAGAATCGGCCGATGCCAAAGCAGCAGCGGACCAGACCTCAGGCCCCCTAGGCTTACCCTAACAGTTTGGGCTTTCGGGTTTAGGGTTTAGGGTCTTACAACTACCCATAACCTCCTGGCTTGTAGGCTCGTGCTATGAACCCTAATGTAGACTTTATGGGGGCCCTACAAACAGAAAGTAGGTTTTGGTAGATCCAGGTGGGGTTTCGGCTTAGGGTTGTAGGGTTAAGGCGTTTAGGGTTCAGGGCCTTAGGGTGTACAAGCCTTAGGGCTTACTTAAGGCTACGGTTTACGGAAGTAGGGTTAAAGGAAGTAGCATTTAGCTAGAGTTCAGCATTTGGGGTCTATTCTAGGGCCTAGGATTGCACGGTTTGGGCTTTGCAAGAGCCCAGAGCTTTTTGTTTGAGCACCAGCCGGTTCCGACAGGTCAGTTTACTCACCTTTGCTGGCCACCCTTCACTTGATCTGGTAATCGGCAATCTGCATCATGATGGTTTCAGTCACTACGATCCCATGCTCGTTCGAGACCCTGTTGGAGCACCAGCACTGCGACCCAAGCCAAGCAACTCCTGTCACGACTCCTGCCACGATTAAACGGCAGGGTTTTCCAGTATGCTTTAGGCTTTGGGTTTGTTTTTGACGAGTGCAACGAATGCACCTTTGACTCCTGCGAGCCCGTTCAATGTTAATTCCCGTCGTTACTCGCACCTGCGCCATTATGCACAATGGAGGCCCCCGACGCCTCCACACTAAAAACCTTACACCTAAACCCTATAACCTCCTTAATTTCAACCCGATAATCTTGAATGCTGTTAAACTCGACACAACCTTGAACCCTAAACCCGAAATTCGAATCAAACCCTGATCCTAAAACCGAAGCCCGAGGAGGAAAAAGTGCCAGGCTCCGGGCACTCGTAGGTTCGCGCGTCCGGCCGACACCCGCGAGAGAGCATTCTTTCATAGACCTGGCTCGCGTCTCTCTCATACTTAGAGGATCATGGGACTTAGTAAGTAGCCAAAGACACCCCAAGCAGACCCAAACCCCTAACCACACCACACTATCGGGGTGGGGTAGGCTCTCTGTGTTGAGGCTGGTTGAAGGTTATTATGAAGGGGTTATGTAATTATGTATTATTGCAAGCTTTCGGGGTTTACAACTTCGGGCTTTAATGGCGTAAGGATTACAGGTTTGGGGCCTTGAGTGTAGGGGGTGAGGTGTTTAGGAATTTAAGGGCTTGCGACGGAGCGATTGGTAGTGTGTGGGTTTTGGTTGTTTACGGATTTTGCGATTTTGGGGCTTCGGGCTCAGAGGCTTGGGGTTAATTTTTTTTTGGAAGGGGGGGAAACAGCGGGGCTCTTCAGGGTTTATTTTGGGGGTTTAGGGTTGAGGGGGTGGGCGAAGCATCCGAAGCCGGTCCAGTTGGTGGGCTGCGGGGTATTGGGCTTCGGGTTAACGAAGACAAACTATCTCCATCCAGCACATGGCCTTGGTAGACGTCGTATCTTTACTACTTACGCACTTGGAAACCTTCTGTGACACTTGCAGCTTGAAACCTGAGCAGACTCTTCTACACAAGATCATCACGGGGAAATTACCTGCAGCAATCAGTCCCAAAGACTATTTAGAGTGCGCCAGACCCTAAATCCGAAAGCCTCAACTCTAAAGCCACGAAGACCAAAAACAAACCTAATAAACCCTAAACCCTAAACCCTAAGCAAAAAAGGCCGCCCTTGACTGTAGCAAAGCCCCGCCGCCCCCTGCGGCCTGGAGCGCGGACTCCGACTTCCCAAGGCTGTGGCACATCGAGATCAAAACCCCGTGCACGTAGGCCTTGAGATTGGGGATTTAGGTTTAGAGTTTTGGGCTTAGGCTTTTTATAGGGTTGAGGGATTAGGGATTTAGGTCCAAAAGCTCTCCAGACCGACCTTTCAACAATGTCCATGCGACTGCCCGGCCCGAGGCCGCTTTTAATGCCCACTGCGGCCAACATGGTCCGAGACGTCTCAAGTCTCAAGCACCCGGTCCGAGACCGCTTTTGGTGCCTGCTGCAGCCAACATGGTCCGAGACCTCTCAAATACCCGGTCCGAGACGGCTTTTAGGGCTAACTGCAGCCAAAATGGTCCGAGACCTCTCAAGTACCCGGTCCGAGACCGAGTTTATCGTGCCTACTGCAGCCAACATGGTCCGAGACCTTTCAAGTACCCGGTACCCGGTCCGAGACCGCTTTTAGTGCCTACTGCAGCCAACATCCGAGACCTCCCAAGCACCCGGACCGAAACCGCTTTTAGTGCCTGCTGCAGCCGGGTCCGAGACCTCCCCGGTCCGAGACCGCTTTTAGTGCCTACTGCAGCCAACATGGTCCGAGACTCCAAATAACCCGGTCCGAGACCGCTTTTGGTGGCTGCGGCAGCCAACCGGTCCGAGAGTACCAGCTCCGAGACCGCTTTTAGTGCCTGCTGCAGCCAACATGCATGGTCCGAGACCTCTCAAGCACCCGGTCCGAGACCGCTTTTAGTGTCTACTGCAGCCAACATGGTCAGAGACCTCAGAAGCACCCTGTCCGAGACCGCTTTTAGTGCCTACTGCAGCCAACATGGTCCGAGACCGCTCAAGTACCCGGTCCGAGACCGCTTGTACTGCCCACTGCAGCCAACATGGTCCGTGACCTCTCAAGTACCCGGTCCAGACCGCTTTTCGGGGCCTACTGCAGCCAACATGGTCCGAGACCCCTCAAGTACCCGGTCCGAGACCGCTTTTAGTGCCTACTGCAGCCAACATCCGAGACCTCCCAAGCACCCGGACCGAGACCGCTTTTATTGCCTACTGCAGCCAACATGGTTCGAGACTTCTCAAGTACCCGGTCCGAGACCGCTTTTAGTGCCTACCGCAGCCAACATGGTCCGAGACCTCTTAAGTACCGGTCCGAGACCGCTTTAAATGCCTACTCCAGCCAACGTGGTCCGAGACCTCGTACCCGGTCCGAGACCGCTTCTTTTAGTGCCTACTGCAGCCAACATGGTCCGAGACCTCTCAAGTACCCGGTCCGAGACCCCGCTTTTCGTGATAACTGCAGCCAACATGGTCCGAGACATCTTTCGTACCCGGTCCGAGACCTCTCAAGTACCGGTCCGAGACCGCCTTTACGGCCTACTGCAGCCAACATGGTCCGAGAACACTCAAGTACCCGGTCCGAGACGGTTTTTAGCGCCAAATGCAGCCAACAGGGTCCGAGACCTCTCAAGTACCCGGTCCGAGACCGCTTTTAGTGCCTACTGCAGCCAGCAAGGTCCGAGACCTCTCGAGCACGACCGCTTTTAGTGACTACTGCAGCCATTCTGGTCCGAGACCTCAAGCTCCCGGTCCGAGACCGCTGTCAGCGCCTACTGCAGCCCATGTCCCTGACCTCTCAAGCACCCGGTCCGAGACCGCTTTTAGTGCCTACTGCAGCCAACATGGTCCGAGACCTCTCAAGTACCCGGTCCGAGACCGCTTTTAGGGCCTACTGCAGCCAACATGGTCCGAGACCTACTGCAGCCAACATGGTCCGGGACCTTTCAAGTACCCCGTCCGAGACCGCTTTTAGTGCCTGCTGCAGCCGACGAGGTCCGACACCTTTCAAGTAACCCGGTCCGAGACCGCTTTTAGTGCCTGCTCCACCAGCATGGCCCGAGACCTCTCAAGTATCCGGTCCGAAACCCTGTTTAGTGCCTACTGCAACCAACATGGTCCGAGACCTCTCAAGTACCCGGTCCGAGACCCGCTTTTAGTGCCTGCAGCCAACATGGTCAGAGACCTCTCAGCCCACCCGGCCGCGACCGCTATAAGTGCCTGCTCCACCAGCATGGCCCGAAACCTCTCAAGTATCCGGTCCGAGACCGCTTTTAGGGCCTACTGCAGCCAACATGCTCCGAGACCTCTCAAGTAAGCCGGTCCGAGACCGCTTTTAGTGCCTACTGCCGGAGACCTCTCAAGTACCCGGCACCGAGACCTGCTTTCAGTGCCAACTGCAGCCAACAGGTCCGAGACCTCTTAAGTACCCGGTCCGAGACCGCTTTTAGTGCCGGCTGCAGCCAACATGGTCCGAGACCTCTCAAGCACCCGGTCCGAGACCGCTTTTAGTGCCTACTGCAGCCAACATGGTCCGAGACCTCTCAAGCGAGACCGCTTTTAGGGCCTACTGCAGCCAACATGGTCCGAGACCTCTCTCAAGTACCCGGTCCGAGACCGCCGAGACCTCTTACCGGGTCCGAGACCGCTTTTAGTGCCTACTGCAGCCAACATGCCCCGAGACCTCTCAAGTACCCGGTCTCAGACCGCTTTTAGTGCCGGCTGCAGCCAACATGGTCCGAGACCTCTCAAGCGCCCGGTCCGAGACCGCTTTTCGTGCTTACTACATGGTCCGAGACCTCCCCAACACCCAGTCCGACCGCTTTACTGCCCGCTGCAGCCAACATGGTCCGAGACCTCTCTAGTATCCGGTCCGAGACCGCTTTTATTGCCTACTGCAGCCAACATGGTCCGAGACCTGTCAAGTACCCGGTCCGAGACCGCTTTTAGTGCGTACTTCAGCCAACATGGTCCGAGACCTCCCAAGCACCCGGACCGAGACGGCTTTTATTGCCGACTGCAGCCGACATGGTTCGAGACCTCTCAAGTACCCGGTCCGAGACCGCTTTTAGTGCGTACTGCAGCCAACATGGTCCGAGACCTCTTCAGTACCCGGTCCGAGACCGCTTTTAGTGCCTACTGCAGCCAACATGGCCCGAGACATCTCAAGTACCCGGTCCGAGACCCGCTTTTAGTGCCAGCTGCAGCCAACATGGTTCGAGACATCTTAAGTACCCGGTCCGCGAGACCGCTTTTCGTGCCTACTGCAGCCAACATGGTGCGAGACCTCTCAAGTACCCGGTCCGAGACCCGCTTTTAGTGCCTACTGCAGCCAACCAACATGGTCCGAGACCTCTCAAGAACCCGGTCCGAGACCGCTTGTAGTGCCTACTGCAGCCAACATGGTCCGAGACCTCTCAAGTAACCCGGTCCGAGACCCCTTTTAGTGCCTACTGCAGCCAACATGGTCCGAGACCTCGCAAGTACCCGGTCCGAGACCCCGCTTCTAGTGCCAACTGCAGCCAACATGGTCCGAGACCTCTTACGCACCGCTTTTAGTGCCTACTTCAGCCAACGACCTCTCAAGTACCCGGTCCGAGACCGCTTTTTGTGCCTACTGTAGCCAACATGGTCCGAGACCTCTCAATTAACCTGCTTTTAGTCTCTACTGCAGCCGACATGGTCCGAGACCTCTCAAGCACCCGGTCCGAGACCGCTGTTAGTGCTTACTGACGCCAACATGGTCCGAGACCTCTCAAACACCTGGTCCGAGACCCGCTTTTAGTGCCTACTGCAGCCAACATGCCCCGAGACCTCTCAAGTACCCGGTCCGAGACCGCTTTTAGTGCCGGCTGCAGCCAACATGGTCCGAGACCTCTCAAGCCCCCGGTCCGAGACCGCTTTTCGTGCTTACTACATGGTCCGAGACCTCCCCAACACCCAGTCCGACCGCTTTACTGCCCACTGCAGCCAACTGGTCCGAGACCTGTCAAGTACCCCGCCCGAGACCGCGTTTAGTGCCTACTGCAGCCACCATGGTTTGAGACCCCCCAAACACCCTGTCCGAGATGGCCTTTGGTGCCTGCTGCAGCCAACATGGTCCGAGACCTTTCAAGCACCCGGTCCGAGACCGCTTTTAGTGCCTACTGCAGCCAACATGGTCCGAGACCTCTCAAGTACCCGGTCCGATACCGGCTTTACTGCCCACTGCAGCCAACATGGTCCGAGACCTCTCAAGTACCCGGTCCGAGACCGCTTTTAGTTTTTAGTGCCCACTGCAGCCAACATGGCCCGAGACCTCTCAAGTACCAGGTCCAGGACCGCATTTTAGTGCCTACTGCAGCCAACATGGTCCGAGACATCTCAAGTACCCGGTCCGAGCCCGCTTTTAGTTCGTACTGCAGCCAACATGGTCCGAGACCTCTTAAGTACCCGGTCCGAGACCGCATTTAGTGCCTACTGCAGCCAACATGGTCCGAGACCTCTCAAGTAGCGTTGTGTAGTTTAGTGTGGCCAACAAGGTCGGGACCTCTCAAGCACCCGGTCCGAGACGGTTTTCAGGCTCCGAGACCTCTCAAGAAGCACCGTTTTCTGCCACTCCAAGCGGCATTGGGCACAAAGCCGAAGCTTGCGGGCATCTCCTGCGCGTTGCACATTTCGTGGGTTCGAAAATCAAGGGTCAAGGAGTTCCCTTTGGAGGGTGCCCAGAAACACAAAGCCTTGCTCCAAAGTCCACTTGGCATGTGCAATAAGCTTCGGCTTTCGGCCCGGACGGGACACCCATTCAGATCAGCGTAAACGTTTCTGCATGCATGGCTTGAAATCCCCCGATGCTTGAAGGCACTCATGCTACGGCTGCTACGGGATGCGAGGCCTCAACTCAGCACGCTGACCGACTGTCCCTAAATCAGAAAGTTGAGTCCTAAACACTGAACCCCAAACCTGAAACCAGTAACCCTTGTAGTCGGCATCCTGAAAGACCTCCAGCGCTTGGTCGAGCTCGCCCCTGGCCGTACGTAGAGGCCGTAACCCCCAATCACGCTCCAGGATCAATACTCAATTGAGGGATGTTGCGTGCTTAAGTGCAATGGCTCTTTCTCCTCAAAGCAAGCAACGTGGGTCCTGAGCCAGTTGTGCTTTTTAGGGGGCTTGGAGATGGCTGCAGCTGAAGGCAGTTGCATAGCGTTGTATGGTCACACATGTATCGGGTTTGCCACGGATCCTTGGGCCGCTAATTGAGCAAGCCTTTCTTTGAGCGCCTTAACATTTGCTATAACCCTAAACTCTAAACCCTAAACCCTGAGGGTTTACATTGGTGCTTAGAACCTGGAGATCCTTTCGGGGGCACCGGTCGCGCCGACGCTCAGTTTGGAAGCAACCTCCACCCGCATCACTGCATCACCAGATCCCTGGAGCTAGCACCTCAGAGCTTAGGGCTAAACCTTCAGAGTTTTTGGTTTAGGCTTCAGGGTTTAAGGTTGATGGTATTCAGTTTAAATTTAGCCTTCCGGGTTTGGGGTTTACGGCCAGGTTCAGCCCAAAACAGTAAACCCTATACAGTACACACTAAACCCTAAAGCCTATCCCTGCATGAACCAAGGTCCATGTTTAGCAGCAGAACGTTGGAAGGCAAGCCCTCTCCCCCACTCAACTGGAGCTTTTACTCACTCTGCAACCACCTGAGATCATCAACAGCTGGAAGAGGCCGGGAACTAAAAGCGTAAGCGTCGTCAGGTTTGGGACTATTTACAAAGCCCCCTGATCCCTCTAAGCAGCTCCCAAGATGCACACAGCTGCGCCTCGCGAAGCAGAGCCTGCAACGGGAACAGTCCAAACCCAAAACCCTGAACCCTCAACCCAAAGCGCCCGGAGCCGCTGAACAACATCCGTAAATCCTAAAAGATAAGGGAGTTTCACCTTAGGGTCCCTTTAAAGGATTACTATAAGGGATCTATAAGAGTTCTATAATGGGGGGATTATGGTAGGGAGTTTCTGCGAAGCGGACAAAACTACTCCTGTACCCTCTTTTGCTTGTACCACACAGGGCTACGGTTGTGCACTAACTATACAACTGTACAAGTACACACTACACACGAGAACTACAGGTAAGGCTCGAGAGTTTCTCGCACCCTCCTTGTAGTGGGTATCTTGTCGTACCCTTCGCGCATTGGGCTCAAAATGCGTCACATGTTCTTGCTCTTAAAACAATATTTGCAAAAGTCAAACCCCTTGATGTCGTCGGCCCTGTACAAACCTTGACACCCAGGGTCAGTGTGGACTTTTCGTCCCTTTCTGCTCATAAAGAGCTTTCCATGTGGGCACGTTGTACCCATGAAGACAATCACCTCTCGGTTTCCAAA
>BGNK01004524.1:0-43387 GCA_003297005.1 Symbiodinium sp. clade A Y106
CCCCCCCCCCCCCCCCCCCCCCCCCCCCCCCCCCCCCCCCCCCCCCCCCCCCCCCGCGCGGGGGGGGGGGGGGGGGGGGGGGGGCTGGGAACGCCAGACGCCTGACCATATATACTCAAACTCCTTGCCTACATCCATGCATCCATCCATCCATCCATCCATCCATCCATCCTATTTGTCACTCGCTCTCGACAAGTCAGGCGAGGTTTCAAGACCACTCAGTATGACTCAGCAGCACACGAACACATTACATACATTTACACTTACCTTTACCTTTACCTTTACAGTTACAGTTACAGTTACATTTACATTTACATTTACATTATGTACATTTACATTTACACTTACACTTACACTTACACTTACATTTACACTTACATTTACACTTACATTTACACTTACATTTACATTTACATTTACATTTACATTTACAGTTACAGTTACAGTTACATTTACATTTACATTTACATTTTTTACATACATACACGCACACACACACACATACATAATACATACATACATACATACATACATACCTACGTACGTACGTACGTACGTACGTACACACACCTTTTCACGACTCTGCCAAAGTCGCCGACAAAGGTTGATATTCGGCACTTGCACCGCACTGCATTGCGGCTGAGTATGGGAAAGCGTAACACAGCGGAAGTAGCCGAGCTTGCCTGAGTTTCTGTCTCAGACCTATGCCTCGGCAACGCGCGAGATTTCGGAAAGAAAAGCACTGCTCCCCTTCAGATGAAACGTACTTGATCCCATAACCGCGAGATAAACGATTTCATCCGAAGTTTCAGTGCAAAAGCATCGCATCTCAAAGAATTACTTAAAGGATCATGGGACTTAGTCACTAGGGTCTTAATCAAAGTAAGCATACTCAGAATTACATTATAACCCCAATTAAGCTACTTATGAACCTTACTTACTGGGTCCCTTGATCCTCCAAGTAGCCTCCGCTGCGAGGGATTCACCGACCTCTTCGCACCAGATCGGCACTCAACACATCCTACAAGCAATCAGTACTGTGATGAGAAGACGAAAACGTGGAAGATGAAGAAGAAGACGAAGAAGGAAAAGGAAGGTAACAGGTAGCAGTAGCAACTAACAACATAATGGCTACTTGTACGTGCCGATCCGTAGCAAGCCGCAACCTACCTAAAACCGCACACAACTCGCACCCCCAACCCCAACTCCAAAGGCCCACACAGTCCTGACGTCGATCTTTGCCACAGCCTGCCACGAAGGTGTAGGGTTTACGCTCTCGCAACTCGGACAAGCCAAACGAAGTGTAGGGTTTCTTTTCCCTCCTACTTAGCAAGGACGAAGCCCGCATTGCAGGGTGTCTTGGTTGAACAGCGGACTACAGCTAAGATTTCATAGCTAATTTAGCTCCCTCCAATTGTGAGTGACTTGATGACTCATCACCGGGGGCAGATACCCGTCTTGGGGCAGCAATTACGACAGTCATCCCTTCTGTTTTACAGGTAGGCCTGCGTGTTCGTGACAAGGCAGTTCAATGTCGGCAGCCCTCACATACTAGCGAATACATTGCACAATCTCTTCCAGTATCATCGCGGCCATCCGTAGTAAGCTTCACTGTGCTGAATTCCAAATTGTTGGCAAAATGCCATCTTGGGTTCGTTGATTCCAAATTCCAAATTCGACTTGCAGCAGGCACCGTCGTCAATTTCCTTGCAGAACCTGGAGCGTTAAGACATTCCATCAAGACCGGTCATCATCTCCCGAGCAGCTCGAAAGCACTGGGGAGACAAAGGATTGCCGAAATGTAGGGTTTCGGCGCTCACACTCGGACAATCCAAGCGAGGCATATGGTTCGAGGTCTGTTGAGTGAGACGGGCTATAGAGGATGATTTCAAGTGTCACTCACAACGAAACTGAAAGTGTTCCATGCTCTTTCATCCCCCTCTCGAAATCCAGTGTCACATAAAGGTAACCTGCATAAGCCTACGTAAAATTTGGATTCCAAGGACTACAATCGGCAGATCACAGTCATGGGAGGTTTGGGGTAAGTGTTTATAACATGTAAGAAGTAGTAGAGTAGTAAAGAACCAGCTAGTCTAGCCACCGGGATTGGTAGCAGGTATTTTGTGATCTGTTGGTGGACATCTCAAGGAGGTCCCTTTAAAGAAAGACCAAAGATGAATGTATGTCCAGCTATATTAAGCTGGTCACTTCACATCTGAGCAGTCAAACTGCACCCCATTGCACAACAAAGACTCATGGAGCAATGCGACTACTAAAGATATGTTATAGTCAATCCATCAACAACTTTCCGTGCGCAACTTCTTTGAATTCTAAAATGCCGACCAGTGCATACTAATTACGAATTCGTTTCCGACCACCAATTAAGTTTGTTCTTGCATCCTCTAACTAGCTCTGTACATGCCTCCTCTTCAGCGAGTCATCGTCACTCTGTCTTCCGTGCAGCTTCAAGAACCACTCCGACTTTATATCACCAACACGCAAATGTCTGCCTATTGAATTTCACATTCACTTGCCCTGTATGTGCTTCAGCGCCCAGTGCCATACAGTACTTTCTCTGGTGGGGAAAGCGAAAAACCTTTGGGTTCCCAGACACGCTGAAAGTAATTCCCACTTCCCACTTCGGTTTCAGGACGCCATATTCTTTATGCATGGCACAACTCATCCGTCATCAGGACAGAAGTGGTGCAGCATATAATATCCACACCAAACTTTGAATGACGCAAATCTCCTTGCAGAAAGTAGTGTAGATCTCCACGCAGATGGTCTTTCCCACCACTCAGTCATGCAGCATAGATTCTATCATTCAGTTTAATGCATGCATCATGCAATCAGTGTCTGGCACTTCTCCTCTGCACATGCAGGCATCATGCAACACCTTCCCAGGAATAGAATAAATTCAGCACATTCCAGCTCGTATCATGCAGTCCGCGTCATGCTCTTCTCCCTTGCAAATACAGACATCATGCAACACTTGTCCAAAATAAATTCAACGTATTCCAGCTCGTCATGCTGTCGGTGTCGTCCTCGTCGTTCTCAAATTCTTGAAGACTTTGTCGATGTTCGCCAATCTTGCATAATTTCTGTATTCTTTGCAGACGTCGCACACCAGTCAGAAGTAATTCAGATAAGCTGGCGTCATCTGCCTGTTCGTACAGATCAGGCAGCCAGATACTCCATTGCAGGGGCAGCAGTGGCCATCATACTACAGCGAGGTCGAGGGTTAAGGACTTAAAACAGAGGGGTGTGATCACAACAGGTAACCACATGAAGTGAAGAAAGGCAGAAGGGAGTGCAAAGAGGGCGAAAAGGACGTAACAATAAAATGTATGTTACTGTTGGAGCTCAAGCTGGGAGTGAGAATTATGTCCAGCGTGTTGCACACTGGTTACCGTTTAACAGCCTTGCGTCTCCGCAAATTCCGCATCATGAATAGAAACCACCGTACCAGAGCCTTCATCACCCAAAACAACATCGTCTAAGGCCATATTCTGCGAGTCAAGGCTGTCAACGTTCAAACATCCTACCCAACTGTGATTGAGCTGCCCGGCTTTCCACATCCCATTCTTCCTTTTGGGAACGAAAGGTAACCTAGATTAGCCTAGATTGCTCAGGTTGACCAGGGCCCACGGGATTGTCAAAGCAATATTCAACATCAAGACTAGTGGGAGTGGGTATGCCAAGCGCTTGCAGTCTTTCTTCTAGCCCTTGTGCAATCGAGATCGACCCCATCAATGTGTACGCAACAAGAACTACTCTACGCCTCTGCCACGGTTCAGTACAGTGAAGATAGCGTTTGCCCGAAAATAATAGGAATCGGAATCTCGCAAGCTGTGCCAGAGATTCTAGACCCCAAATACGTTTTATACGAAGAACCCGAAGGGGATTCAATCCGTAATTGACCATTGTCAAAATCAGACAGGCGAATAATACCCTGGGGGTAATGGGATTTTCTAAGGTCCTTGTGGATGTCCTTACCGGCACAGTCACGAATTACTATTGAGCTGTATTTATGTTCCGGTGCAATCTTGGCTAGAAAAGCAATAATCTGACAACATAACAACATGCAGGGTGCCGTAGCGCATGACAACTTGGAGAGGTCACGAGGATTAAGACCTAAATGAAGAACAGAACCATCTCCCTCCGGAGTCTCAAAGCGCTGGGGCACCTTGTTAAAGCCAAATAGTATGGCTTGCCTTAAATATTCAATCTCATCGCTTTCGCGGGACATAGTGAGGTTTGTTCACTGCAGCAAGGTCCAATATGTTTGAGTAGCAATAGTTCTGGTGGAAAGACCCTGTAAGGTGCTGGAAACTACATCAGGTTAAGCATCATCATCAATGTTGGGTGCTGCAGCGCGCGAAACCTCAACTACTGTTTCGTACAGCTGACCCTCAACCCAATTTACCCAGTCCTGAATCTCAAGAACAGTGTGATCCCTCAGAGTGGGTGAGATTGGGTCAGGACTCGGTTCAAGCCAAAAGGGAGACGCGTCCATAATGACATCACGCAGTACTACATAGCCTCCCGACAGGTACGTCTGTCTACGCTGAGCTATGGTGCTATAGAGGGTGTCCGTGGCTACTCGTGAGATGCCAGGCGGCATAGAACGCAGCTCCCCTACCAACCTCTCTCTCAGTTGTTCCGGGGATAGAGGCATCTCAAGACAAAGACAGACTAGGTAACCGAAGTAAAACTAGCTTGTCTTGCCAAAGGCTGCGGTGAAGGGTGCAACATCATATAATGATCATCAGTTTCTGCACATACAACCGGGAGAAGAGCTACTCTCTCACACAAAAGCCTGGCTTCACCACTCGGCCATGCTACAGGCAGGTTCCATCCAGTATAAATGTTGGAATAAATGTCTAGTGAGGCATAAATTCGAGAAGCAATGTTTTCTGCCCATGCGTGAAGCCGATTATTATCAGCGATACTTAGGAAGTCAGGCTTGTCCTCCTCATGACATGCAAGTGTTGACACGACAACATCCCAGATGGTAGCCCGGTATGACCACATAACCGAAGTAGTGTTCCAAATGGGCACAACGAGCCTCATACGACGAAGCCTGGTCATTACTCGGGACGCTGCCACATATGCCAAGTCTGGAGGGAAAGCCATGAGAAGGTCATGTAACTCGCACGCCCAGATACTGCGAGAACGAATCTCTTGCCATTGTTGAGTTCGTTCCATGATCATGAAGATAAGAGGACTTTAATAAGCGCGAGCCTCTACTGTCGGTTTGGAACTGCAGAGCAGCTAGTGTAGCGCTAATGCCAATTTGAAGGTTTCATGATTATGGAAGGACTTTATGAAGCTCGAGCCTCCACTATCCGTTTGAAACGGCAGAGCAGCTAGTGCAGCGCTAATCCCAAAAGGTTAGTAGTGTTGTCGATTTCGGGGTCTCGTGCCTTGGCCTCTGGGTCTGTGTGCAAGCCTAAGAGTGAAGGGATAAGGAGAGGTTGGGTCGATGGCCTCTTCAAGGATGCTGGCCAGGTCACACAACAACATGAACTGCTCATCTAGAGAGTAGTACATGCATTGTAAGACAAAATCTTGCTTATCGACTCTGTGCTTGACGGTACTAGATAGACGTTCCAGTTTTGGAGCGAGGGTTTTCGTGGTATCCTCAATATCAACTCGGACCTCACAAACGTTGTCGGGGAGTTCAATGGCCTCCGTGGCTACCGCTTTGAGGTCCGCCGCTCACACTCGGACAATCCAGGCGAGGCATGTGGTTCGAGGTCTGTTGAGTGAGACGGTCTATAGGGGATGTCAATGGACACACATGAATGGTGGAAAAGTTGGCATTGACCTCTCATCCCCCTCTCGAAATCCAGTGTCATATTAAGATAGCCAGCCTACGCCTAAGTAAAACCTGGATTCCAAGGACGACAATCGGCAGATCACAGTCAAAAGGGGATAGGGCATACGAATACGGGCCGTAGTAATCAATCTAGCCACCGGGGTTTGATGGCAGGTATGTTTTGTGATCTGTTTGTGGACGTCTCATGGAGGTCCCTTGAAAGTAGAAACTAAGGGGTTTTGTTCGGCCATATTAGACTGTGTCCCTTTGTGTCTTTTGGTGAGACTGCACCCCATTGCTTCATAACTGCGCGTCAACAAGTTAAGTTAACCATCGATACTAGAGGGAAAACCAATACAAACTACTCACTCTTGCATTGCGAAGATCCAAAGATTAACTGTTAACCAATGCAGTTCAATTATGAATTTGTGGCGTGCCACCCTATTCAAATTCATACATGCACCCTCTCATCAGCTCTGTACATGGCGTTTCATCGGCACACAGTCTTTCCATGCAGCTTGTAGGACCGCTTTAAACTGTCATCCAACCACACCGTGTATCGCAGAGGGCATCCACTTTGTGCATGTTGCAGCATGCAATATCCATACAAACTTTGAGCAGCGTGGCTCCCCTGCAGATGAATACCCTCTTCCAGCACATGCATCACGTAGTATATTCACAAGTGGTCGAACCAGTTCCATATATGCAGTTCAGCTTGCAATCATTATCAAATTCTTCCTNCTCTTCCAGCACATGCATCACGTAGTATATTCACAAGTGGTCGAACCAGTTCCATATATGCAGTTCAGCTTGCAATCATTATCAAATTCTTCCTCAGGCAGATGCAGACATGCAATCCATGCAGAATAATTCCACGCATTCAAGTTCATCGTGCAGATGCAGGCGTGTCCCTCTTGCCAAGGATGAACAATACGTATTCGAGCTCGTCATTTGTCCAGAACGAATTCATCATGCTCATGCTCATCTTGCAGATATTAACATGCTCCACTCGCCATGACGGCATGCACCATTGCAAGCATGCACCATTTGCCCGGGCAGATTCAAGCATCAAGATCCTCCTTGACCCAGGATAGTTTAAAGGTTCACGCTCGTCGTGCAAATGTCAGCATGCACCGCTGTGAAGAATATGGTCCTCGTCGATCTCGAATTCCTGCAGACCTTGTCGATGTTCGCCAATCTTGCACAGTTGTTGTATCCTCTGTAAATGTTGCAGACATGCAGACCCATCAGAAATACTTCAGGTAAGCCAGCGTTGCAGAGAAGACCTTTGCCTCGAGGGGTCTTTTATTCCATTGCAAGGGCAGCAGTGGCCTCTTGCTACAGCGAGGTCGCGGGTTAGGGAAGTAAAGGAAGACAGGTAGTTACAACTATTGAAATAGATAAAGGAAGCGAAAGATCGAGCAAGAGGGTGAGAAGTACAACCATGCATGTGTGACTGTCGGAGCTCCAGCTGGGACTGAAAGTTTTGACCAGCGTGTTACACACTGGACTACAGTCAACAGCCCTGTGTCTCTGAGGACTCAGTATCATGAACAGTAACCACAGAGTCAACAATATCATTACCCACAACGACATCGTCTAAATCCATATTCTGTGAGTCAAGGCTGTCAACGTTTAGACATCCTACCCAACTGTGATTAAGCTGTCCGGCTTTCCACATCCCGTTCTTTCTCACGGGCAAGAAAGGAAGCCTAGTCTGTTCGGGTTGGCCCGGGCCTACAGGATTGTGAAAATAGTATTCAACATCTAGGCTCGTGGGAGTGGGTATGCCAAGCGCTTGCAGCTTGTCTTCTAGCTCTTGTGCAATAGAGATCGACCCCATCAATGTGTAAGCAACAAGAACACGACTCTACGCCCTTGCCACGGTTCAGTGCAATGTAAATAGCGTTTACCCGAAAACAACAGGAGTCGATCTCTCGGAATCTCGCAAGCTGTGCCAGAGATTCTAGACCCCAAATACGTTTTATACGAAGAACCCGAAGGGGATTCAATCCATACTTGACCATTGTCCAAATCAGACAGGCGAATAATACCCTGGGGGTAATGGGAGTTTCTAAAGTCCTTGTGGATGTCCTTACCGGCACAGTCACGAATTACTATTGAGCTGTATTTATGTTCCGGTGCAATCTTGGCTAGAAAAGCAATAAGCTGACAACATAACAACATGCAAGGTGCCGTAGCGCACAATAACTTAGAAAGGTCACGGGGGTTAAGTCCTAAGTGAAGAACAGACCCATCCCCCTCCGGGGTCTTGAAGCGCTGGGGCACCTTGTCAAAGCCAAACAATATGGCCTGCCTTAAATATTCACGACATAGCAACGGTTCCCACTGCAGCAGGGTTAACTCAGTCTGAGTAGCAATAGTTCTAGAATAAGGGCCATATGCTGTACATGAAACAACATCCGGCTCAACGTCATCATCTATATTGGGTGCTGCAGTGCGCGAAACCTCAACTACTGTTTCATACAGCTGACCCTCAACCCAGTTTACCCAGTCCTGAATCTCAAGAACAGTGTGATCCCTCAGAGTGGGTGAGATTGGGTCAGCACTCGGTTCAAGCCAAAAGGGAGACGCGTCCATAATGACATCACGCAGTACTACATAGCCTCCCGACGGGTACGTCTGTCTACGCTGAGCTATGGTACTATAGAGGGTGTCCGCGGCTACCCGTGAAATACCGGGCGGCATGGAACGCAGTTCTCCTACCAACCTCTCTCGCAGTTGTTCGGGAGTTAAAGGCATCAAGATACAAGAAGACCGGCTTAGATATTCCCAATAAAGCTAGTCTGTCTTGTCAAAGGCTGCGAAGAGGGGTGCAACAACATATAATGTTCCTCAGCTTCTGGACAAGCAACCGGACGAAAAGCTACTCTCTCACACAAAAGCCTGGTTTCGCCACTTGGCCAGGCTATGGGCAGATTCCATCCCGCATAAAAACTAGAGTAGATGTCTAGCGAAGCATGAATCCGAGAAGCGATGTTTTCTGCCCATGCATAGAGCCGGTCATTATCAGCAATACTCAGGAAGTCGGGCGTATCCTCCTCATGACATGCAAGTGTTGACACGACAACATCCCAAATGGTAGCCCAGTATGACCACATAACCGAAGAAGTGTTCCAAATGGGCACAACGAGCCTCATACGACGAAGCCGGGTCATTACTCGGGATGCTGCCACATATGCCAAATCTGCAGGGCAAGCCATGAGGAGGTCTTGTAACTCCAGCGCCCAAATACTGCGGGAGCGAATTTCTTGCCATTGCTGAGTGCTTTCCAAACTCATGCGGGTAGGGAACATACAAGTTAAGGCTCGAGCCTTTAATGTCGGGTTTGAAGCGGCAGAGCAGCCAGCGCTAATGCCACTCTATCTAGTAGTATTGTCGGTTTCGGGGCCTTGTACCTTGGCCTCTAGGTCTGTGTGCGAGTCCAAGAGTGAAAGGGTAGGGAGAGGTTGGGTCGATGGTCTCCTCAAGGATGTTGGCGAGGCCACATAGTAGCAGGAACTGTTCATCCAAGGAATAATACATGCACTGCAGTACTGAATTTTGATTGTCTACTCTGTGCCTAACAACACCAACTAGTCGTTCTAGTTTGGGTGCAAGGGTTTTCATGGTGTCCTCAATGTCGACCAGAACTTCACACACATTATTGGGAAGCTCAATGGCTTCTGTGGCTACCGCTTTGAGGTCTCTCATTTCAGTTTGAAGCTTTCCATGAACTCTTTGATCTCATAAAGAGTGTATTATTCAACCTTACACAATCTTCGCTCGACTGCTACCTGCCTATCAGCCCCACTCCTACTGGAAAGACTTTATGAAGGAGGTTGTTCCATCTAGTCCACGCAAAGACTCTGAACCCAAGGAAACTTTTCAGGCATGTTACGGCATATCTTTACAAGTAGATGCACAGAGATAATGCACAGGAGTGCAACACAGACATGAACCGCCAAAGTCCGAAGGCTCCCAACTCGGCTCCTCTCCGAAGTTGTTCATGTTTACCTCGGGTTGTACTCAAAGGCTGGTTCGGGCAAAAGGCAACAGAGGAAGACATGCATGTCATGGTCCGGCATCCATTACATGGGCAGAGGACAAGCCAACTTGCTCTGTTTATGCGACCAATGCGAAGCTGTGTGATGACTGCCGATACAAGGCATCCAGGGTCACTTACGATGGGGAATATTGGGTGTGTAAGGTGGCACTTGCAGACCCGGCGTCGATGACGGGGATCCCACAGTCTGTGCCCCTGGGCCCGTAGTCTCCGGGGTGACTGATGGCTGGGCATCATTGTTGATGGGACTCCCTGTCACTTCACTCGGCGTGGCCTGCTGATTGAAGTCCTCCAGGATCTCAAGCATGCGGTCCAACTTCGACTCGAGTTCATTGAATTTCGCATGCAGACTTGCATTCTGCTCTTCCAGCCTTTGGGTCGTGTTCTTCATCTCCTGAAACTCACCTCCAAAGAGTCTTGTCATGTTCTGACCCACCTGTTTGATCGTCTGGGTGGCCCCAGTGACGTTCAGGAAAATTTGTTCCATGCCGTGTGTACCTTTCAGAAGTCGGGCTGACTCTTGGATCAACTGCCCCATCTGTTTAAAGTCTCCGGACAGCGCAGCCTGCCCTTTTCCCACGTCACTTACAGCCGTCTGTAAGTCGCCCAATTGAGCGCTCCGTCTCACGAGAGGCCGTCGTGACTATAGATACACCATCCATGATCTTTTCACGGATTTGTTCTACCTGCTCCCGCACCACATCCGTGCTGGTCTTCACGTCTGGGAGCAGGTCGAGATGGGGCCGCTTGGCTGACAGGCTGTGCAATATTTTACGGCCTTCCTCGGCCGAGTCCGACACAATCTGTAGCATGTGCCTCAAACTCCCAGCCCATTCGGGCTCCGCATGCTGGGGTCCTATTACGGGAGTCCCATCTCCTTTCTGGAAGATCTTGCTCCACAAATGGTTCCCCCAGCCTGTAGCTTGCATAATATACACCGTCGTGATGACGAATATGCAAACTTTAGCAGGAATTAGGCAAGCAAGTGTTGTTAAACCTCCCAGTCTTGGATACAAAGATCCTCACGAAGTTACAACACTCATTGTTCTACGTAAGCAATCGGTTGATCCAGAGGACAGGGCTAGACTGGTTGGTAACCATTGGTTGCATTCATGAGGCAAGGAAGGCAGCAAAGGAGAACCACAAAACAGCTTTACTGCATCTTGCACAACAAGGGGATAGAAGGGTCATATCTTTCCTGAAAAGAAGTTCTGCTACCTCTGCGACAGACGAGCAGAACAAGCAGTTCAAGATGTTAAGCATCACTACAAGGTCAAATATTCTACAGATGATCATACTCCCCTTGCACCTTTGATCGAGAAGCTCCCTCACAAACATGGACATGCTAGAGCTAACCCTATCACCAAGGGAGAGGTCCTAACACACCTGAACAAGCTTGATTCACAAACATGCACTGGGGAGGATGGGGTCCCTTATACCCTTCTCAAAGAGATCACTGTTTCAGATCTTGGGGAAGGTTTCTGCGAATTTCTTAATGGCATTCGTTACAGCGGTCAAGTTCCCTCCGAATGGAAAGTTGGACGAATTAGCTTCATTCCCAAAATTAAGCTGCCCAGCAATGCTGCCGACCTGCGACCCATATGTCTAACGAATACGGTGGCCAAACTTTTCGGGCGCATTCTAATTCATCGCATGCGTGCATTCTTGCCACCCTGTAATTCCTTTCAATTGGGTTGCCAGCCAGGAAGACAAGCCATGGATGGGGTCAACACAGTCAAAACTGCCATCTCTATAAGTAACAGGTCCCAGGCCCCCCTTTGTTTTGCCAAACTTGATATCAAGGCGGCCTTTGACAGTCTGTCTCATAGAACGATTGCTAACTATCTCCTGCAAGGTACCCCGAATCAAGAGAGCCTGGCCTTATGGGATCTGTTGACTCACAATGAAATACTTCTAGAGGTTGGAGGCGAACACTGGAGACAGAGTTTACAACAAGGCATACTACAAGGAACAGCATATAGCGCAGAGCTCTTTTCGCGAGTACTCGCGTGGAAGTTGGAACCCACCATACATTAACTCCAGACTCAAAGACCGGAGAAGGTAGGAGGTATAAATTTTCCCCAATGCTTATTTATGCAGACGACATCTTACTGATTGGCAATCATGGCGCTGACCTTCAATATCGTCTGAGGTTAGTTCAGCGTACTCTAGATGTAAATGGACTGCATCTTAATCTGAATAAATGTTCTATTTTGCAAGGTCCTGAGGGAGAAAGATATGGAGTTTGGAGGGAACGTAGTTGCCATCCACTAAGTACCTCAGAAAGGTTTATTTTCTCAGGGATTCCTCTAGGATTCGCTGTGACTGCGGAGGATACGCTTGCGCAAAAGCCAGAGTAGTTACTATGCATTTAAGCGAATCATGGACTCGACAAGTTCATCTTTAGCTACGAAGGTCTCGATCTTCCAGACTTACATTAGCAGTCGATGGCTGTGGGCAGCGCCTGCAGTGTACCCTACGACGTATCTTCTTAGGAAAGTTGAGCCCCTTAGGAACACCCTTTTATTATCTTTACTTCGTCTCCCGACCGATGAATTACTGGATTGGGTTGCGAACGAGGTTAGTAGGAGAAGGGCAGTTCGATATCTGTGCGATAAACTCCCTAACATGCCCCAATGGAGTAAGCAGTGGCGAACCCGCTTTTGGACATATTGGGGGCACGCAGCTCGTGAGCATCACCAGAGTCCTATTCGTATGATAATTCGTATTTATTATTAAACGCGGATATGTTAAGGCCGCCGAGATTATTGATACTGATCCCAGGAAAATAGAGAAAAGTTATGCCCTGTTTAGACCTAAAGGCTCCTATTCAGCCTGGTTCCACGCTGCCCGGGATAGACAGGTTTGGGACATCCTTTTCAATTTTTGGGTCGCTCACTGGATTGGCTTTAGTACTCTCTCAGTAGACTGCAAACATTTTATGGGGAAGCAGTTAGTTGCAGTTGACACACTCTGGGCATCGCTCCGCCCCTCTAGGACTCCTCCTTTTGATGAACCATACCATACTTAATGGGGCTTTAACCATATTCGACCCACACACAAGGACTTCTGGAAGCGGAAAGGCCTCCTATTTTTCCTGAACCGACATTATGATGATGGGGCCACGGTAATAGTAGGGTCGGCTGGGCTTGATAGAAGTACCTTGCTCGTAGTACAACACCCACCATTGTCCGAGCATACTCTCTCGAACCGTGTAGCGGGATTAGTTCTTTTGGCAAAGATGATCCAGTTTGCTAAGCTGGATTGGAAAGGAGAAATCACAGTCGTGGTAAGTTCGGGTTTCCTGTCGCGTTCATTAATTGCTGAGCACTTCCGTGAAGTCGAGCCATGGCGGAGTAGTACTTGGACTTCCCTTGAACCTGAACAGACATACCAGGTGCTACAACAGACTTTCTTGCCCCCAAAAAAGATCCCGACAGGTTTTGTAGACATATTTGACCCGCCTTACAATCACCTTCCAAAGAAGGTTTTGCATAGAAGTTGGGATTTCGACAAAGCTAGGTACGTCGATTTCAGGTCTTTTTTGAAGGCCCGTACACCCCTGTGACGAACTTTTGGATTTGGATTTCCCACGTTTATTTACCTTGTGCTGCATGTTAGACGAAAAGGGTGGGGCAGGACGGACAGAGAATTCACTGCTGCTATGTTCAAATTTCTCATAAGTAGCATCAAAGCCTTCAATGAATGTCAGCCGTTGAGGTTCAAAGCTTACTACCTCCTGTCAACAGTTTCACCTCCATATTTTGCCGCCATGCAGCAGATTTTTCAGCGGGTTTTCCTAGGGTCTCTTGGCATGCTTCCGAAGCCCTTCTGGGGTCGATATCCCATTTGCCACACAACATGCGCCCATAGACAGGACGTAGGAACGGGGTCTTAGCTTTAAAGTTTAACAAAAGGCGTTATGGTCAGAAGGCAGGCCCAACCTCAAGTCATCCCGATTCTGAATCTTCCTTTCCACCTACTTCCTCTATAAAAAGAGAAATCGATCTTAGATGAATGTCCTCTAGCAAACCAACTATGCCCCGGGTACTCCTGCATCCTAAGGTCACTTTGGGCAATAAGTGAGGCATGTCGGAACAGGTGTCCTAGTATAACGTGTAGTCCTGGTTAAGATCAACACTAGAGATAACAAGGTCATCAGGCTGGGGATTTTGCATGAACGATGCTAATTCCGTAATGCCATTCTCCCAGACTGTCTTCGCGTCTGGCCTCTTACTATGTGGAAAGTGGCATGTTACTGCATGTATCGGTTTCCCACCTTTAGGTTTCAGGGAGATACCTAAACCAACAGACAGGGCACAGGTGTTATGCACATATTCTGCAAAGGGATGCCTAATTGCAATGCAAATTTGTCGAAAGCCTTCAGCTGAATCAACATGGAAGCAGGAGTACTTATCACTGCCACTCCAAATTTCAAACGAAAGTACCGAGTCCGATTATCCCTTTCCGAGCCCTCCTACTTCCTGTAACATAAGAAGGTCCGGGGGGTGGACTACACCATGCAAAGTATCCAGCACGTCTTGTACTGACTTTCCTCTTACATTCCAATGCAACACCTGAAGGTCCAAGAAACGGGATTCGGGTTCTCCGTGTATCTCCTTCGTCTCTGCCTACTTCCTATGATTCACATGCCTGAAGGATGTCATGCGTACTTCGCCCTAGTCTGGTGGCGACAAGACTCACATCCACATACCATCCGTTGTGGGAACCCCTGACGTCTGTCAAAAGGTAGTGTTCTCCTGTTGCTGGTCTCTGTGATACGTGGTAAAGTACGTTCTCCCCGTGTAGATAAACTCTACCCCTCCATTCGAACTCTGTCCTAGAGTCTGGCTGCGCCAGCGATTGCATGATGTCTTTCGTGCGCAGGATGCTGCGTATCATCTGCCTATCTTCAGGAGACCTATGACGCTGAAACCAAAGTTTGCTCGTGTCTTGATTTGTCAAGCTCGTCTCATAGTTTTCTTTGAGCACCTGCAGAACTTGAGATTGTATTTGACGGCGGTGCGACAAGTCTGCGCTGTGAGGGAAGTTCAACCCTATACGAGCGATGTTCGAGCGAAGATATGGCACATGAACTTCCTTGAGAACCTGCGGCCCACTATGTTTCTCGAAGAATTGTCGGATCTCGGCTTGTTGTTCAGTTCTGCGCGCGTTGACAAACCCTCCTATGACATCCTATGACTAACTGGAAGTCATCTATAGGTCGTCCTCCCGCACTGGATGCCGTGGTGGGCCCCTGTCCTCTGGGGGTCATAGAACCACCCCTGGGTGTATATGGTGAGGCGGGCCGTGAGCGCATATCTGCAATCTCTCTTTCCAACTTGGTAATACGACTTTCTGTCTCAGTGCGCATACGTTCATGAGCCTCAAACCTTTTCTGCAATGTGTGAATACAGTCTGAATTCTGACGAGTCGTTGTCGTGCAATTAGTAAGTTCCTGCAGCAAACTGTCCTGCTGAACCACTAGCCTCTGCAAATCACTCTGGAGTCCTTGGAGCCACGGCGGGTTCTGATGCGGGTCGTTTTCAGTTGCTGTTGTTGGCAGGACCCCCCTGGTGCATGCATCAAATTCGGCGAATTAGATACATGCAATTGGGCAGGGTTTGCTTTGGGAGGCAAAGGGGCAGTTTGAGCCGGGCGGGCTGCAAGACCTGGCGGGACGTGATGCATTGTCTTATGGCTACTACTTGTTCTTGAGCCACGTTTGGACCCCTGAGGGACCCCTGTTAGTTGCTCTGTTGTTGCACCTGACACATCGCCTGCATAACGAGGGGGGGCAGCTACGCTTATGGGGTGTTTGGTCCCGGGGACCTCTCTTCCAAAGTCAGGAGAATCCGAATGACGCCTATGTGCTCCTTTAGGAGGAGGAGCCTTTGCCACAGGTGTTCCTGCAGCATGAGCAAGTTCATCATCATCAGTTGCCCCCGTGTTTTCATCACCTGCCGTCAAATCATATTGAAGGATCACATCATTGCTTGCTCTTTTCTTCTAGGTTCCTGAGTAACCCCTTTATAATAAGGGTACCCTTTTTCCTAATATTCAGTTTTAATAAGGGGACCCTAAACCAAAAAGGGCAAAAGGGTACCACTCAGGAACCTAGTCTTAGTAGGGGAGTCCTTAGGCTCCTTCAGCCTGGCTTCCTGTGCCGTGCGAGCTCTAGTGCCATCTACTTCCATAACTCCGGACCCCTTTCTAGCATCAAAGATGGTCGCAGGCATACCGTCAACAAATCCTAATTCTACAGGGCCACCCAATGCGGCGGCTAGAGCTGCGCTACTTGCTTCAAGAGTAGCCGAAGAAGCTGGTTGGGTGGGCTGAGTCTCTCCTATGGGTCTTCCTCAGATTCCGTACCCGGAAGATCAGCTAGCCCTCCAAGCAAGTCATGGCCTTGACCCCCAAAGATTTCACCTGCACCTCCAGCATGTAACTGATCCTCGGGTGCAGAACCGACCGAACCTCCNCCCTCCAAGCAAGTCATGGCCTTGACCCCCAAAGATTTCACCTGCACCTCCAGCATGTAACTGATCCTCGGGTGCAGAACCGACCGAACCTCCTACAGGAGTATCGTCAGAAACACCCCCTGCTACACCGGAGTTAATCCCAGCAAGAACTCCTGACATGACTTAAGACGAAGGGGGAGGGGGCCCCGAAGAACTATTAGCTCGAATAGACGAACGGAGGGGAAGGAGAATAGGAAGTAAAGGGGCTATCCGAATTACCTCCACAGGCCTTTACCCGACTCTCAAGGACACGGCCTTGAGCCAAAATGGCTTGAGCCAAAATGGCTACGGAGGGTTTGGGGTTGCTTGAATTTGCGCTTCAACCCTCTTCAGCAAGGCGGTTCCTGCTTTTCGCCCAGTCAAGCAGGAGTCAAGCCAGGAGGCCACAAGTCGGATATATGAACTCTAATGCTTGAGAACCGACGCGGGTATCGTGACTTTGTGGTTGCCGGTGTCGGGTCCCGAATACCGCACCTTGAAATTCTCGTGACCACCCACCTCGCACATGTCCACCACTAGGCGATGAAGACCTGGTCCAAGGAACTTATCATGGCTTGACCTCTCCTGTTCACCGTGGCAGCCGTTGTTGTCGACGATCCTCTCGCCGTTCAAGTACAAGAAGGAGCCGTCGTCCGACGCAGTGTAGAACCTGTAGTTGCCTGACTGCGTGGTGCTCACATAGCCGCTGCATCTGATGCAGAAGTTGTCGCCATGCCTGAGGTGAGGGAACCTGCCGTGGTGCATGTCGATGTTCGGNTGTCGACGATCCTCTCGCCGTTCAAGTACAAGAAGGAGCCGTCGTCCGACGCAGTGTAGAACCTGTAGTTGCCTGACTGCGTGGTGCTCACATAGCCGCTGCATCTGATGCAAAAGTTGTCGCCATGCCTGAGGTGAGGGAATCTGCCGTGGTGCATGTCGATGTTCGGCAACACCGCGCTATGAGCGGGTGTCATGTCTCCGAGGTTCGGGACGTGGCAGTGATGCTGGCTGTAGAAGTAGTCGCACTCCAAGCCATCCGATACCGCTTGGGCCGCAACCTCCACGACCTCGTGCTTGAGAACCGACGCGGGTATCGTGACTTTGTGGTTGCCCGTGTCGGGTCCCGAATACCGCACCTTGAAATTCTCGTGACCACCCACCTCGCACATGTCCACCACCAGGCTATGAAGACCTGGTCCAAGGAGCTTATCATGGCTCGACCTCTCCTGTTCACCGTGGCAGCCGTTTTTGTCGACGATCCTCTCGCCTTTCAAGTACAAGAAGGAGCCGTCGTCCGATGCAGTGTAGAACCTGTAGTTGCCTGTTTGCGTGGTGCTCACATAGCCTCTGCATCTGATGCAGAAGTTGTCGCCATGCCCGANGCAGTGTAGAACCTGTAGTTGCCTGACTGCGTGGTGCTCACATAGCCGCTGCATCTGATGCAGAAGTTGTCGCCATGCCTGAGGTGAGGGAACCTGCCGTGGTGCATGTCGATGTTCGGCAACACCGCGCTATGAGCGGGTGTCATAGCTCCGAGGTTCGTCGGGACGTGGCAGTGATGCTGGTTGTAGAAGTAGTCGCACTCCAAGCCATCCGATACCTGCATAGGCTCGTGCTTGAGAACCGACGCGGGTATCGTGACTTTGTGGTTGCCCGTGTCGGGTCCCGAATACCGCACCTTGAAATTCTCGTGACCACCCACCTCGCACATGTCCACCACNGCAGTGTAGAACCTGTAGTTGCCTGACTGCGTGGTGCTCACATAGCCGCTGCATCTGATGCAGAAGTTGTCGCCATGCCTGAGGTGAGGGAACCTGCCGTGGTGCATGTCGATGTTCGGAAACACCGCGCTATGAGCGGGTGTCATATCTCCGAGGTTCGTCGGGACGTGGCAGTGATGCTGGTTGTAGAAGTAGTCGCACTTGAAGCCTTCTCCCAAGCCCTTGCGGTGGTGTTTCAGAGCCGATGCAGGAATCACGGGCGCGTGGTGATTGGTATCTGGTCCCTCATAATGCAGACGGAAGGATTCGCCACCACCTGCCTCGCACATCTCGAAAACCAGCTCTAGAGCACCCGCTGAAAAAAACGTGGCAGCGCTGGTCCTCCATTGTTCGCCATGGCAGCCGTTGTTATCGACGAGCAGCTGGCCGTTCACGTACAAGAGTGAGCCGTCATCCGAGCCGGTGTGGAACTTGTAGTTGCCAGCTTCCTTGATGCTCACGTACCCCTTGCACCGGAGACAGAAGTTGTCCGTTGCCCGAACATGCGGGAATCTGCCGTTGTGCATGTCGATATTCGGCAAGACTGCACTGTGCTCAGGGGTCAGAGACGCGAGGTCAGGTACCTGGCACTGAGCATGGCCGTAGAAGTAGTCGCACTCCAAGCCAGGTGCAAGTTCGGAGTCAGGTGGTATCTGCACCAGATTGGTGGTGGTTATGGTGGTTGTGGTTGTACTGGTGACGGTAACAGTTGAAGTTGTGACAGTTGAAGTTGTTGTTGTGGTGGTCGTGGAGGTGGTCGTTGTCGCGGTTGTCGTTGATGTGGTGGTCGTTGTCGAGGTGCTCGTTGTCGAGGTGGTTGTTGACGTGGTGGTCGTTGTCGAGGTGGTCGTTGACGTGGTGGTCGTTGTCGAGGTGGTCGTTGTCGTGGTGCTCGTTGACGTGGTGGTTGTTGTCGTGGTGCTTGTCGACGTCGTGGTTGTTGTCGTGGTGGTCGTAGTTGATGTTGTGGTAGTGGTGGTTGTGTAGCAAGCAGCACCCATGGTCAGGCATCTTCCGTCCACCCAGGCGCACTGCATGTAACTATCACCATCTTTCACGAAGTAGCTTTCGCAATCCGGTTCCTGCAGATGCGAGCAGGAGCTGCCCTCCACGGGGCTTCCTTGGCACATCGCAGAGGGCTCGTGAGCCTGAACAGAGCGCTGCCTGCCCGAACTGACCGGAGGTGAGTTGACGTCGAAGGACCAGCCTTCCTTGTCATCCTCCGCTTTGTTCTCCTTAGCCTTGCGCTGCGTCTCTAGGACATCCCCTCGCGAGAAGTCCTTCAGTGCGGCTATGGCCCGAGTTCGACTCTGCAAAGACACGAGCTCATCTGGCATCGCCATGAGGATTAAGGCAAACTGGTCCACGATGTTCACCAGGGGGATGACCTGCTCAGGGCTCTGATAGGGTCCAAAGCCCATCTGCAATCCAAGCTGAAGCCAGTTGCCCGATAGGAGGCCCTTGACTTCGAAATTCACGGTGCCGGAGTTCTTGAAGCTAAAGAGCTTGAAGGTCTCCTCTCTCTCCTCGCTGGCGCGGATCAACTCCTCGGCAGCCGTTCCCTGCGATTCCGACGTGGTGTTGACGCCCAGGTCCTGGCCATACTCGACAGAGGCCACGTAGAAATCCGCGTCTTCCGTCTTCCAGTACAGCGACTTCTCCTTCTCCCCACCTCGGATGCTGCGGTTGCCTTCCAGGAGAGAGGATCGCTTCATCGAGGCTATGCCGGTTCCACTCTCTACATCTGCTGCCTCAGACACGGAGAAGTAGGTCTGTGCCGTTTGGTGGCCTCCGTTGATGTTGGCCGAGTTGAAGTCGGTGTCTTCCCCGAAGCGCTTGGTCAGGCGCAGCGTCCGGCTGAAGAGGAGGATGCCGTTGGACTTAATCTCGGATCGCAGGACGCTCAGGTCGAGGCCACCCGGCTGAGTCTTGGGCCAGCAGACTTGGGTATTCACTTCGGCCAGGGGCCCCGGTAGCAGATCGAACTGGATGCCGCCAACGAAAGCAACGACGGGCTGCATGTTCAGCTTGAAGCTCACCGTGACACACCTCTCAATCTGCATATCCGAGGTGTAAAAGGAATAGCCTTGCCACTTCTCCCAGTTGTCCTTCATCCAGGTGTTTGTGCAGGGCACCGCCCAAGGCTCCAGCTTCACAAAGTCGTCCTTGCTTGCCGCCTGCCAGTCCTGTTGAGTCGCCTGGTTGTTGCTCCCGGTCTTATTCCTGGGCGCAAAGGCCAGGCAGGAACCCGTCGAAGTCTCCCTGCCATCGAACTGAGTGACCAACTCGCGGATTTCGGGTCCGTGGTCGTCAAGGCTCCAAGATACCGCGGCCGGAGGCTCTTCGTCGTCACCCAGCTCCTGCAAGAGAGCGGCGTTTCTGGGGGCCTTCTGCGAGTGCTTGCTGATGACGAAGTTGGGCGTGTGATGATGCACCACGGCCGGGGCACCCGCTTTTGGGAAGTCCGTGGAAAAGGCCTCCTGTAGTAGCGACGGGCCGCCCTTCATGGCTTGGGTGGCCACGGCCGAGGCCACCTTGGCAAAGGTCCCGACAAACTCGGCGAAGATGTCCCCCAGGCGGTTCAAGAAGTTCAGGGGAGGAACGCTCGAGATGATCCTGAAGCCGAGGCACTGGATGAGCTCCTCTTGCGAGCTCGGATTCTCACACTTCGCGAGCTCGTTGCCCATTGTGAGCACGGTCTTCACGGAACTGCCTTCCCCACCCGCCAGAAGCTGCACCGGCTGGGGCATGAGATCCAAGATGCTGCCATGGGCGACTTTCTTCAACGGGTCGGGCAGGAAGTCCAGCGGGGGACTGAACTTCGCAAGTGAGGTGGCAAGGCACTTCGACACCGCGATGTGGTTGATATGGCTACGACAGGTGTGAGTCAACTCCCAGCCGAGGTGAAACAGAATTTTCAGCTGATCAGGTAGAAGGTCCATGACTTTGCCATCAGCAATTTTCCTCACCTTATCCCCAAGAAGATCGAAGACTTTGCCATCAGCAACTGTCTTCAACTCATTGGGCAGAAGATCCAAGACCTTGCCATCACCAACTTTCTTCAAGGGATCGGGTAGAAGATCGAAGACTTTGCCATCGGCAACTTTCTTCAACGGGTCGGGCAGGAAATCCACCGGCGATTGGAACCTCGCAAGTGAGCTGGCAAGGCACCTCAAGATCGTCTCGTGGTTGTGATGGCCATGGCAATTGCCAGACAGCCACCAGCCCACATGCTTGAGAACTCTCACTTCATTGGGTAGGAGATCTCTTGGGTACTTCCTCAGTGATCTGGCAAGACATTTGGTCACCTCGATGTGGTTGTGATGGCCGTGGCAGCTGAGACCCAACTCCCAGCCCACGTGATAAAGAATGTGCATTTGACGGGGCATCAGGTCCCAGGCTTTGCCATCGGCAACTTTCTTCACCATATCGGGAAAGAGATCCCCTGGATACTTCCTGAGTGATCTGGCAAGGCACTTGGTCACCTCGATGTGGTTGTGATGGCCGTGGCAGCTACTTGTGAGCTCCCAGCCCACGTGGAAAAGCACCTGAAACTGCCTCGGCAAACCAATTCGGTGCTCGCCGAAGTCAAGTCCGAACCTCTTTTCTTCAATAACCGGGCCCAAAAAAAGTTCAAACTTTCTCAGACGGGCCAAATATGTGAGGCAGAAAAGCTTAAAGTTATCCCATTAGCTATCTAAGGAACAGGCCAGTCGATTGACCCATCAACTTGATCTCGCACTTGAGCTTCCCAAAGTAGATCTTGAGCTCATGAGAGTTGAAGGTTCGGATTCCCGGATGATGAGTTTCGCATCGGAACCCGAATTCGTTGAAGCCTTGGCTCAGAACCGCGATGGCCTTCAGCGGCAAGGAGAGCTTGAGGCTTAGAGGAGAGCTTGGACTCGGAGGGCCTAAGGTTCAGGGTTTATGGGTTTAGGGTTTTTTTGGGGGGTTTAGGCTTTACACTCTCGCAACTCGGACAATGCCAGACGAGGTCTGTAAAGTCAGAGCCACGCAGTACTCGAGACTCAGAAAGCCAGAGGACTGTAGCCCTACCGTCACGGGGGCATCAGGGAATAAAGAAAAGTATAACCAAACAAAACTCATAAAGATAAGATAGTATATGTTGGGCCACCGGTGAAACTTCAGAGAGTCTAAGGGAAAGTCTCATAAGCCCGGTTCAGTACATCACCAGGATCGTATGCAGTGGGCATCAGTGTCAGGGAGCAGGGAAACGTTTGCAGAGCTTGTAGCCTTGGGCTGGATCTGGGTTCCACCTGTGGGCGAGCCTTTGGGCTGAAAATTTCCATCAACCTTGGGGACGTTGGGAATGACAACGCTCTCATCCGTCATGGGTGATGTCGAAACAGACAACCTGCGACAAGCAGCTCCACAGTATAGAGCCCACGTCCTCTATCAGCCAGGCTAAATCTCTGGAAGAGTCCATGGAGACTGAAATGTGCTGCTTGTCTATAGCCATGACAGGAACAATCCAGATATAATGCCAGTCTTGCACAACCAGTACCTCAAGCATGCCATCATGTCTGCCGGCATTTTGAAGTGTGTAGCTGCGCAACCTAACTAGCAGCCTCTATATTCACAGCTTGTCTTGCTTCTCTCGCCAGTTGTGGTTCTCTCCACGATCAGAAGAGTTTGCAGGCTGCAAAAGTGTAGGCATCGATGTCAAAGAGGGTGCAGCATGGCATATTTGTCTCCGCTCAAGTCCAGAAAAAGCAAGCAGTACGCTGATGGTATTTGTGACAGACAGAATATTGGCCGGAGGAATCATAGTGCAGGCCAACTCCATGGCGGAGGCAGGTCGCGCGGGGTAGTGGTTTATTAGGGGCGGGCAATTAAACACGGGAGATAAAACATCGATGGAAGTAGGGTCCTAAAAGGGGGTGGGGGAAAAACGGGTAGGCCTGGACAAGACTCTAAAACCCATGCAGGTTTGCAAGCATGCATATCATCCACAGCATCAGTTCATTGTATCAGTTCAAGGGTGAATTCTGAGTTCTACAGCAGATACATGCAGATGGAAGCAAGGGGGCAGCAGCAAGTGCAAGGGCATGCAAAGTCATGCATCATCAATATCCCGTGGGCAGTACAAGGGTGCAGCAAGGTCGGCAGCAAGCGGGGCAAAGGCAAAGCAATCCTCATCATTCTATCACTCTCGGTCTATATTTTGCATACAGACTACATCCCCAAGTGTTTTAGCGCCTCTCAATTATTACAGAGGGATCTTGGCTCTCCTCGAGGAGCTCGATCACATCGTGTTGGTCCAACAGCTCCTGAGGGCAGTTAAAAGCCTCCTTCAGAGTGAGCTGTCGAAGTCGTCTGGGTTCTCCTGGGATGCTTCCATGCAGGGCCTGGTGCACTGTCAAGTTATCGGGGACAGGGAAGTTCAAGGTTTTGAGCTCATTTAGGCACCATTCATGTAGCGCGCTTACTTGTATGTTAGTAAAGGCTACAAGAATGACTCTGCTCGAAACCTCTTGGAGATTTGGCACATGTCCACAATGAAGGATCTTACGTGCGTTCAGGTAAAAGACAGAGTCAAGACTTAGGGTTTAGGGTTTAGGGGTTAGATTTAGGGTTTCGGGATTTGGGGTTTAGGGTTTTAGGGATTCCTGGTTTAGGCCTGAACATTTGGGGGCCTCCTCCACGGTCGAGATCGTGTTGTCCCTCAACCATGCGGCCTCGGGGCGCTGCTGCACAGCACTGCACCAGACAGTCAACAGCAGTTCAGCAGACTTTGGCAGAAGTGTTTGGAGAGATCCGGCACCCTGCCTTGTCGCTGGCGTGTTTGTATCCATCCACGAAGGCGTCAGTTGCTGACCCTACCCAATCCCCGACAAAGCCCCACCTGCTTCGGCGCTTCAACGAAGCCTCAGTTGGCGGAAAACACAAGGGAACGGAGCACAGCAAAGCCAACACTCGAACAGCTGGCAACAGAAGCACAAACAGCCAGTGGGACGAGTCGCAGAGTCGCGATCGGATGACGACTCTCGCGACGTTCCACTTTCGGCTGCGGAAGCAGTCTCCCGTTCGCGATGAAGGATGCCTGCGTTGTCCCAAAAGGAGTCACCCCTCCAACCCTTCAGGTTTCCAGCCAAGCCACCTTTCTCTCGCTGACGATGGTGTTTGAGAAACACGCTCTTGACGATTTCCTGGGCTTCCTTCAGCCGCGTTTGTGCATCTTCTTCCTCGGTTTGGAGCAGGGCCTCACCCTCTGGGACCTTGTGGTTGCCGATTTGGGCCTTGAGAGAATCGATCTCCTTTTGCTGCAAGTCGATCTTCTTTTGCTGCCTATTGGCCTGGGCCTGCTGCATCTCAGCAACCGCCTCGAGCTGAGCGACCTTCACAAGAAGGAACTCCAAGTTCTTGGCCAAACCAAGTCCCTCCATGGAGTCACTCGCATTCTCCATCGTCGGGTTGGAGATGTTGTTGATGTCCTCCATGTCCCGTTCCAAACGCTCAGAAACGGCTTCCTCCACAGCCTGCCTGATGGTCTCGTTCTCCTCGGAACCTGCCAGAGGGATCGGAGCCTCCGACAGCTTGAAGGACAAGCCTTGTTGGCCGCAAACTAAAACCGCGGCCAAGATCGCAAGGGCTCTACATGAGCCCAGGGCTCTCAAAGAGCCAAGCTTCGTTGATGTGAGCATCCGAACAAATCTCGAAAGCTCGACCGGGATTGCTACATAGTAAAACGGCTGCAATCTTGATGCAACAAGGCCACACGAGCACCACGCAATTCAATGCCAGCTCACAAGACTATCCCGTGGGAGCAGCAGCAAAGAAACTGCCGTTCTCACTCATGCCGCCTCTAATGTTGCCTTAAGACTTAGATTAGGGTTTGGGGGTATAGTATACTGTAAACTATAATACAGAGCCCCCCAAAACCCTATATCTATTAAGCCTATTATACCATAACTATAATACAGAGCCCCCAAAACCCCAAGTTATTAAGGCCCCTATATGACTTACCGAAGGCAACGGCGCCTGACCAACTCCTTTCTGCAGGGAGGCCGGGGTTTTCAACCCGCCCGGCGGTAGAGCCTTGTGTCAGGCTGTTCTGCTGATAATACACAAACTAAACATAGTATGTATAATATATATATATATACATACATATATATGACCAAATTCGACATGCCATGCGGAATTCAGAGCACACGTTGCTTACTCTGGTTCTCTTCGTGACCCAAACATTGGCGAGCAAAGCCACGTGTGGAAATGGTCCAAAGGCTTTTTTTGCGGTACTGCCATCTGACACGCAAGACTGAGGAATGACTTTATAGGTCAGGTTCGAACTTTGCTCACATCAATGCACAAGCAGCAACATGACATGGAATATGTTAAGAGTTGTTTGTTTAGGCTTTGTTGCTCTGCAAGTCGTGAAACCAATAATAAACAATGCCAGCACCTGGTCTCAACAGCCAACCACGACAAGCAGTTATATGGGTGGTTGGCAAAAATATGGTCCCCTTTTTGCCAATGCTGAAATGCTCCAAAGCAGCTGTAATCTGCGAGGGTGAGCCAGAAGAAACTAATCCTGCTCACCCTAGAGCTTGGCATGCTTGCTACTCAGGCGAAGGCTTCCTCAAGGCTCGACATGTCGACGTGCCAGTCACCACAGATTTCGTGAGCCAGGGCATCAAACCTATGAAGAACCTCTTAATGGGGAAACTTCAGTATGCCTGAGACCGACCACGCAACTGCTGTCTAATTCGTGCAAGCAGCGGATGTAACAAGTCCAGGAGGATGGAATTTCGCCGCTGTACCTCCAGGCGAAAACATATCAACCATTCAGCCGGGCGTCCCTGGTGTCGAACCACTTGAACAGACATGGACGGAGCTCCTCACTTCGCATGCTTCACCCTTTTCTATTTTTTCGGCGGTGCGCACTTGGCAGCTTGCACTTCGTCGAATTCAGTCGTGCTTGAACACCATTTGCAGGTCCATTCAGCTAGTTGGGCGCAAGCCCTGGAATCTGCGAACGAAAACTGGTTTTGACGAGTGATACGAAGGCACTGGCCGGGTTCGAAAACGCACAGATCCTGGTTCCTTCATACAATCCTGGTTCCTTCATACAACAGCTAATAGCCCGTTCATTCAGATCCGGCGCAGCGACCAATCTACGGCCTCATCCACTTATGAACAGCGACAGCCGCGGCTATGGATCCACTTAAGAAGAGAGCAAGCAATGCACACCCGATGACTTGATGCGAGGTGCACTGGCCTGTACAGGACAAGCCCGTGTCTCCTTGGGAGAGCTTGTCTACTACGTATGTACATTAACTGATGTAGCCCATGATGGGACACACCCCGACATGATTCGCCGGATAGGTGTCAGGATGCAACTGACGGTGCAGCATGATGCTGTAGCACAAGGCAGCGGAACGCCACTTCACGATCGCTACATATCGCTACTCACCCAGCTGCCCAGGAAGATGAGCTCCTGCCTTCCAGGATTCCAAGGATATCTTATCTGCACCAAGTGTTCAACGGCAGCGGTACACATCTATAACAGCTGATGCGCGGGCTCCACAGTCACCGGAACCCTCGGGGAAGGCATGCAGTTGGGCCCAAGGTCCGTGTCGTGCGTCATCCTGATGCCATGTCCTGCCTTCGGCACCAGCCGAGGCACAGGGACCCCGAGTGCCGGAGGCTCGAAGCTGCTGGCGGTTTCTCGCAACCTCGGACGTGATGCTTGCAAAAGCCCAGCATCAAGGTCGTGAGCCTTAGCCTCCAACAGCTCCAAGCTGTCGTTGGACAGCTGCTTACTCATCTTCGGACTCGCATCCGCATCGCCGCCGATGCTCTCAACCTCCATTGCATCCTGCAACCACATGCCAGCACTCACAGACTCCCGGCCCCACCCAGTCCCCGTCTGGGTCCTGCTGGTCAGATCTGTCAGGATCTCCACTTGCATCTCGGCTGCATAATCGGCTGCCTGCGCCGCCTGCGCTGAGACCTTCTTCGTTCAGATCTTGGTGCCCCTTTTTTGGGACGTGGCCCTTGCGGCCCAAAGCTTCGAGTACTTGCCCAAGCCTTGGTGCATTGCAATGGCTATATTGCCGCAGCACACAGGAATGATCAGGCAGGAGGCATCTGCACGCTCTGCTGAATCAACTTTCGGTGATCCTGAATCGCATGCCTCGGCTGAAAGAGCAGTACTGCTGCCGTGCTGCAAGACCGCCAGGCATCGCTTCGCATTGAGATAGGCCACTCTACTTTCGCGACGCGTCTCGAGATGCCAGCAACCTCTGTCCACTCAGACATTCTCACACACCACACAGAGAGGCTGCCTGCAGAAGGCTCCGCGATTGCTTCTGCAACGCCGTCACACGGTGCAGAGAAGGGAGCGACGTTGGACAGTCTGGGCCTGGGCCCCTGACGCCGACTTGCATGGTCTTCATATCCTCAAGATCCGATGCCGAAGAACCAGAACCATCAACAGCTGAGTCTTCTTGTCCAAGTTCCAGACCAGCTGGGTTGGAGGCCCCTTGACTCTCAATACGCCTGACAAGTGCACTTCTCACGCATCGTGTTCGCAACTCTGCCACAATGCAAGTCCAGCCGCCTTGAGCAAATATTGGGAAGCTGATGGAGCCGTTTCCCTGGCGGTGCAGTCTGCATCGCTCGCACATGACGGCAAAGCCACGACACCCAGAAATAGTAGAAGTCAAAACCATTGTCAGATGCAACACATGCTCTTGACTTCACGATGCCTGCTCAGACGATGCCTCGGCCTTGGGCGTTCGAAGAGGCCGGTGACACAGCAATCGGCGGGCGGTCACCCAGACGCCAACAACAACAACAACACCAAAACAACGACGACGATGACGACGGAGTCAGTGTGCGGTTGCATTCACGGAGCGCAGCCGGCTCCGTCGTCACCACCGAAAACAATTGGAGTGCTGAAAGCACCATGGGCAGGCACGTTTTCGCGAGCTTACACTCACTCCATGCATGGCTCGCTGTAGAGATGCATCAGCATGAAACCATCAGCATCTTACACTCAGGTACTTTTGCTGGAGGTGTCCAAAGCCGCCCTGATTGATGCCGGCGTGGAGCGACACTGACACTGACATGCTTAAGCAGATTAATGCTTAAGCTTCGGCTCGGCAGTCGAGGGTAACGCAGACTGAGGCAAGTTTAAGGAGTGCAAAGGCAAAGGAGGCATTGTGCACGAAGCTCCGCTGCGACCCAACCTGTGGATCCAAGATCTCGAACAAGGTAGTGGGATCGTCGACAGGCACCTCCATTCCTGCCACCAAAGATCAGCATGTGCGTGGCATGGCACATCTACAACAGACGGGCTTGTGACACGACACGATCATGCGCATCTGAGCTGCTCGTCAGGGTGTTCTTGACGGCTTCATCGGCCAGGATCTGGACAAACTCGTGCTCCTCTAGAGTGCCACTGCCATCCTCAGACACCATCAACTCATAAGTGAATACAGGCATGCGAGAAAAAAGCGCGGCTCACGAGAGTTCCAATTAGGCCTAAGTCAAGTTTCGCAGTCAGCATCTTCGAAAAGTATGCGGATGCTCTCCAACTCCTGATAGCATCCCGTCACGAAAAGGCGGTAGCTTGGTAAGCTATCAAGGCTAGCCCAGTGAAGATCCGTCTAGAACCTGAGGTGAAAAGTGCGGACAGATTCCTTAGACATGCTAGAACAAATCCTCTTGTGGTCACAAGTCTGCGAGTAAGAAGAAATGCAGCATCAACAACATGCACATAAGACCACAACTCACAACTGTCATGAAGCCTATAGACCAAATTCCACACTGACTTGCTCACAGTCGTTTGCTTACTGAGACTTGCTACTGGTATATCACTATCGAACAAGGCAGAATTCGGGCTTGACTTCCGGTGTAGCTATGAGCAAGCTGAGCGAAGCGGTGCCGTGTGTGCATGCGCATGCGTTCGAGTGTCCGATCGGGATGCTGGATTAGCTGCCAAAGGCGGCCTAGCCGACTTGGTTTTTGGCCAGCTCCTCGCAATAGGATTTGTTGTCCCTCCTGCCTGGCTGAATGAAGTCGTGTTCCCCCCAGCGCCTCGTGCTATGTACGAAAGTTGTGCAGGGTGTCAGTCACGGTGTTGATGACATGGGGTGGGCTAGGGTATATAGCGTTCGGTGAAAATCGACGACGACACATTTCAACATGCTCTGCAGCGTAGATCGTAGACCCCAAGCGGTCAAACCAAGACCGCTACGCGTGCATAGAATGCAGACACTTAACTCTGGAGTTAATTGCCTGGCATCGGGCCGTCTTGGAGCCCTTAAGCCCGTAACAACTAACTTATGATTTCTTTGGCCATTGAAAGTGCCACGACGCTCTATACTATGCCGGATCACCCCAACGGCACATTTAAATCAGTATTGAGTTTTTGTCCTCGAACACCGTCAAGCCGGACAACAACTTAATCGGGATTGGATGGCTCTGAAACAATGGCCAAGCCTGCAGACAACTAAATCGGATTTCGATTGCTTCCTAGAGTTGTCAAGAACGCCACGACTCAATCGCAATTTAATTGCCTCCAGGACCCACTGTTTCAGGCTCAAGGGTTTTTGTGTGGGCTACGAGATGCAAGGTTCGCATGCTTGTTTGTCTACTGTATTGTGTGCAGGTGTGACTACGGGATGCGTCACTGGGCGACCGTTTAAAACCATTGTCCCGTGCTGTTTATCACCTGCTCTCATGCGTCAGCTTTACCAACCACTGTGCTGTTTACAGCAATGTGGCAGGCTGCAGCGTTCCACGAATAAATGCGGGCTGTGCAGCGGGTGGTCGTATGCAGATCGCGGCAATTTACCGAAAATGAGGAGTTGTCGCTTCAAGAGCATATCTGTAGCAGCGGGGCTCTGCGCAGAACTTCCGCATTGGGCACTCTCGAGATGAAAGCAGGTGGGATGCCGAATATACTTCGCAAGCAACGGTTTTGCAAGCCATCAAGACGCCAACGATCCGTGGAAGATAAACACCAGCGGCTCAGGGAATACATCAGCTTCGATTCAAACGAGCTTTATAGATTTGAACCTTCCGGTCCCGCGACAATGACGAATGCTTCCAAACTTTTGGAGCTCAAGGAAATCCCGCTTTGCCATCCCGATTCTCCGACCAAGTTCATGCCCTGGTAGCCCATCATGACCGAGAACAGACCCCAAATAGTCGATGCCCAGTTTTGGCGAAATACACTCACCCTCCGAACGGTTGCTTGACATTGTACTTGAAGCAATGGAACCTTTTCTCAGTGAAGCTCCACCATACAACAGCCCTGCATCTGCGACCCGAAACAGATAATCCTGCAAATGACGGTCGCATGTGCCAAGCAACAATGCATCATCAGCATAAACTGTGAAAAGCAGAGGATTCCACTTAACTCTCGGTCACAAAGCCCTGGGCAGCCAATCGTAGATCGAAGCAATGCACAAACAGAAGCAAGAGCAAGAGAAACGATCAGAGTTGTTACCGTTAGACCGTTAGGTTAACAGCACAGCTAGAAGACAAAGCCAGGGCAACCTTATGCACTGGCGGCCTTTTGCTGGACCTGTCGCGAAGACGGTCTTGAGCAGTCAAGCTGCGAGTGTGAAACAAAGATGGCATGAAACCTAACATGAGCACAAGGTGTACGTGTACACGAGTCGGTGACAAATCACAGCCCCCTCGACGCGAGCTCACGCGTGAGGAGAGTGGAGTTGAAAAGTGTCAGACCGGACTCTGGTCGTACATCGAGCCACGCCTCTTTTCAGTTCTTTCAAAGCTTGCAGCAAAGAGACCATAGACGTGCTTTCTGCGGTCCTCAGCAAGCAATCGTGATGCTGGGAAATTTCGCAACTGCTTAATCGCAGCCTATGTGTGCGGACGGTACTCAGTGAGCGTATCGGCCTCAATGAGTCTGTAGAACCACTCTGCATGAACGCCGTAGTATGCAACACCGAAGACATCCTTGAGATCAGCGTTAAAGATACCATCGGGGTAATGAATCGGTTTCGCGCAGGAGTGGCAAATGTGCAACCCCGCAGGAAAGAGAGCGCCGGACACTGGGCAAGTGTTTTTGGCAATCGGCCAGAGATTCCTCTCTTCTCCCTTCGCCGGGCCTGTGCCGAATTTCGGCCCTCCCATGTACTTGAAAGCGGTGTTGAAGATAATCGAGCCGTTGTCCATAAAATAAGCGATCGGCATGCAAGACAACGAAATCGTGTTGTCTTTGAGGGCATAGTAGCCTGCCGGGTGATATGACACCGGATTGATGCCGCTTGCGTACATATGGAGGCCGATTGCGAGTACAATCATACGGTTGAAGCCCATGCCCTCGGGCAAGTAGCTCTTCTCCACCGCCGTTGGCTGCAAGGTTTCACGGCCAGGATTTCGTCTTGCGTTCATGTAATACTGTAAACTTCCTCCCAAGCACCGTTCTGGCCAGTTCCTGGCGGGTGCGGCAAGAGCGTTAGGAAGAGTTGGCCTTTCGGCGGGAGGACCTTAGAGTCACTCATATAGCCCATGAACTCGCGGATGCATGCGCATCCCCATCCGTAGCTAGGGTGCCTATGGGCCACATCCCTCGGGCGAATGCTCCGATTGGAGCCGGACGTATCCTTGGCCAGCTGGATGAATGGCCCGCTAGGGGAAGCTGTCAGCGCTCGGAATCGACCGAAGCTATTGGGGCCGAAACCGTAGATCGCGCGAAGGCCAACGAATTGCGGCGTTCCATCGCCGTTGATCTTCGAATAAAAGAATTCGAACATTCGAGTGCGATCAACTCTCGCGATCTCCAGAATGCTCGTCATCACAACCTCCGTTGGGCCCAGATCATCCTCGAGCATTGGGGTCTGAAGAAGGATCTTACCTCCGTCATCGCCGCAGTTGGCCCGCATGAACTGCCTTTCTCTATCCATGTACTGCGGGATTAGGTCGAAGGGAACAATTCCACTCGCATCGTAGAAGGAATACACGGGCACACGCTTCCCGTGATCGATCTGCTTCCTGGGGTTGTCATCAACAGGTATCGGCGGATGCTCTTTCGCCTGCGTGATAGCACGGAACATCAACCGTCTCACGAGGTTCACCATAGCATCATCGGGAACGGTGGCAGGAGAAATCTGCTGCGCCTGGCCCGTGATCAGACGATTGCATGCAACGTTCTTTCTTCCAATCGACCGGTTCCTTGTGTCCGCTGTCTTAAAGACCCGGCTAGCATCTAAGATGTTCCGGCATTCATCGTGGGTCTCAGGCCGAAGGAACGATTCATGAGCGCCTCCCTTTCCGGGCTTCATGAACAGGCCTTTATGGAGATACTCGAGCTGATTGGCAGCAATCCTGGACAGGCCAATGTAGCAAAAAAACCTACATTTGACCAAAAAGTACACGTTGTCAGTTTTTCACCAAGAAAACAACAATGTTAGTTTTTCAGCAAAAAACAACATTGTTAGTTTTTTGGTGCCTCAGAAACCAAGACACCGCTGTAGGTCAGTATTCGCAGGATTTTCATGCGGTTTTTTAACCAAATCATAATCATGTCCATAGGAAAATCGAAGTCTTCTTCTGGTTGAAGAAGACTTCGATAGGAACATGCATGGGAAATTCTACCATTGGTAATACTAGTGCATACCAATGGTAGAATTCGGAAATTAGGATCACAGTACTAATGAACATGCAGTCAGGTCAGTTGCCGTGCCTCGTCTCTTTTGCTCATGTTTGGGGTGAACATGCACACATGATCGTACGGAAGTACATATCTCAATTAAGTTAGAGACACAAAGCATGGTCGATGTACAGAAGCACCTGACTGTAAACCAGCGGGTATGGCCGAACAGCTAGTTTAAAGCAGCCACAACTGTAATTTTTCGGTCGTACTGCAATGATTCTAGTGAACTCCTAGCTGGCAATTTAAATTCCGTCATTCTGTGAATCAGCCCTTAGGTGCATCCAATTAGGATATCCTTTGCAAATATTCTGAAGAAAAACCTCGGATGTAATGTATGCTTTCAAAGCTCAGCAGCAGACGGCGTTTAGCGCTCATTCATGCGGCTATGCCTCCGACCGGTGCGCCCACAGCTCTTTGCATTCCAGTGCTGCAGCAGTACATGTGACATGTCTCTGCATGCAGTCTTACTGTGCACGGGTGCCGCTGTGATTGTGATCTCATGTTGCATGCATGTCTGCAATATGCTGTTTTTACTATTCAATCTATCTATATGGTTCTATATATATATATATGTACGTTTGTATATATATATATATGAGTGACATACATAATATGTACGTTTACTTCACTTAAGATGACGGGTGAGCTTCCACGGTCGCCTTCCAGCCCCGGGGTCGGTGTGGAGGCGAGATCGCGATCGGGAGCATCGTGAGCATCAGGAGAGCAGTGAATCCGAGCATCGTGAGCAGGGTCGTCGGTCTTTGCGGTCGCGGTCTTCGCGGTCGCGGTCTCGGAGTCGTCGTCGAATCTGTCGGCGGCTCTCGAGTGACTCCCGCAGTCGACGACGTCGTCGCAGTCGTTCCTCGTCGTCGTCAACTTCGCGCGCTCGGCAGTGTCCTCGCGATCGTAGTCGGTCTCCGAGTGCCCGAAGCCCGATCGAGCTGCAGTCGACGGGGGAGCTAAGGGCAGGGCTGGCACAGAGGCTGGGGTCGGTGGGCCTTCCCCCGGGCCGCCTTTGCGGTGGCCCTCGTCCCAAGCAGCCAAGGCCAAGCCCAAGCCGAACCCCTTTGCACATGCCTGTGCGACCGCGGTGGCACTCCTGAAATATATATATATATATACATACATACGTATATATATATGATGTATATATATATATATGCTAAATATGTGTATGTGTATATATATATGTATAGATGTATATAGAGACACACACACACACTAAATTTCTCTATATTTCTTGGTTTTTAGATGTATATGTATATCTATATGTGTGAAGAAACATACACATGCGTGTCTGTTTATTTGTATATCTATATACACCTATCTTTTAGATATGCATTGGTTATAACAGCAGCCATGGATCCATGACATCATCCTCTAGATAGAGAGCTATATCTCGAGGATGACAATCCACATGCATGTTTGGACGCACATGCTCTTTCATACACATGCAATAATATATTAGTGATCTTCATATGCATTATACCTTCACATCCTTCGTAAAGGTATAAGATCGTTTTAAGAGTTACAACAAACTCAAATTGCAGAGAGATCTCGAAGCATTCAGGATTACTCGATCAACATCCTGCAGGTAAGCATTCAGCATATGTGTGCTGGTAATGCGGGTCCCTGGGTGGTACACTGACCGGCCCGACTTAACCTGGGAATGGGCCGTGGGTGTTTCATATCCGCCGACCCCGCTGGGGCGGCGCCCAGAAGTTAGCCTAGCTTCGGCGTCAGTTCCATGATACTCAACCCTACTCAACCCCACTCCGCCCCACGCAACCTTACCTCGGCCCCACGCGGCCCTAACCGGCCCCACGCGGCCTAGACTTGCTTGGGCNCTTCGGCGTCAGTTCCATGATACTCAACCCTACTCAACCCCACTCCGCCCCACGCAACCTTACCTCGGCCCCACGCGGCCCTAACCGGCCCCACGCGGCCTAGACTTGCTTGGGCGTCAACTCCCATCTACTCCGCCACTCGGCCCCGAACCAGCCCTACGCGCCTCACTTGGCCTATCCTCGTAGGCCTATAGTCTGAATGCATGCCCAACCCCGCCCCAACCCCACTCAGCCCTGGCCCTACTGGGCCCTGGCCCCGCTCGGCCCGAACTGCCCCCACTTGGCCTATCCTTGTGCCAGGGCCTAGTCTGACTAACCGGCCCCACTCGGCCCTACTCGGCCCGAACCGGCCCCACGCGGCCCCACTTGGCCTAGCCTTGTAGCCAGCACCTAGTCTTAGCCAGCACCTAGTCTTAGAGTAAGAAAACAAGTGAATCCCAACAGCATGCCCAACCCCAAACCCCACTCAACCCTAGCCGGCCCCACTCGGCCCCACGCGGCCCCACTCGCCCCCGAACCACCGGGCCTGCCTTGCAGCCAGGCCCCCCTTGGCCTCTCCTTGTCGCCAAGGCCTCGGCTTCATGCCCAACCCCTCCCCACCACTCCACCATCGGGGCCCCCACGCGGCCCGACTTGGCCAGGGCCTAATCTTAGAGTAATTGAATTGAATCCCAAGACATGCCCAACCCCTCCCCAACCCCACTCAGGGCCGGTTACTCGCCCTACTCGGCCCGCGGCCCCACGCGGCCCCACTTGGCCTATCCTTGTAGCCAGGGCCTAGTCTTAGTCTTAGAGTAATTTAATGGAATCCCAATGCATGCCCAACCCCTCCCCAACCCCACTCAGCCCTAACCGGCGGGTGAGCCGGGATGAGCCGGGATGAGCCGGGGTGAGCCGGCTCGCTGACTGCGGGTCTCTCTGCCTCCGTCTTCCTTTCGGTTTTGGGGTCGGCGGCATTGGCGGCAGCCATTAAATACACAGCTTATTTAGCTCGGCCTGCTTGGCTGCTCGGTGCCCTATGCTATGATGGCTTCCTCTTCGAGTGCTGGCCCGGAGATCGCCGATGATGCGGCTCCTGATTGCATAAGATGGGCCAATTTGTTCTTGCTCCTGTGTCAGCCAGGGGTGAGTGACACCCAGGCCGCATGAGTTAGTCCATGCATCGGTAAGTGGAATGATTGTGTTGCAAGTTTCCGTGCAGCTGGCGAATGCCATGTCGACGGCGCTCAAGCCTCTGTTCGCTGGAGCAACAAGAGCCCTAGCTGCATGAGTGCATTTCTCGGTTGGGATTCTTTTTTTGGCTTGAGGCTTCAGCTTTCCATTGTAAGTTCTGCACATAAAATTGGCCTCTGGTGCCGGAGGGAGCAGCGTATCCACGTAGTCCAGTGGAAGCACAGATTGAGGCGCCAACGATGTCTGGGAAGGTGCGGTTAACTTTGTTAGCCCGCTGGAGCAGCTGCCTTTGGATTTCGTCGACAAGCAGCTCTCTGCGGCATTGGGCTCGTGCTTCGAAGTCTTCAGTGCCTTATCTTTTAACATTTGAAAGTATATTCAGCTCCGGCACTTGGCTAAGAAGTACCATAAGGCAATCTCGGCATCGCCAAGACCCCGGCTCCTCGCATCTTTGACCTGGCTGTTTCTTGGACTACAGCTTTTGCTTCAATTGTTGGAATGCATCGTTGGGTCTTGCAGGCTGCGACCTGATTCGTATCATATGCTTCGGAGGTCATGGTGCGCTGCCATCATTTCAACGCAGTGGACCAAAGTTTGGTTTCTTCGATCCTGAAGCGCGGTTGCAGCCGCATGCGGGGCCTCAACAACCGCTCAAAGCTACTGGGAATGAAAGTCATGGACTTTTCCTGAAATGAAGACTTCATTCACTCCACGTGTCCCGTATCCCCGCACACGCAGGTCCAGTCGTCGGCCGAAGTTGGATGCATTGAAGCGCAGGTGCTGCGGTCGCATTTAATCTTTGTGCTCTCGCACATGCCAGCCTTTACTTGTATGACTTCACATCGAGGATCCTTCCCTCTCCACCGAACGGTCAGAAGGAGTCTGGCCAGGGCCACGATGGGGAGGATGGCATGGCTCCGTTCTTTGGATTGAAACATATATAATCTAAACCATTCCTCATGTTCAGAGGTACACGACTGGCATCCCAATATAGTATGTAGATTCTAGATGTTGCTTGTAAATTCTTGGTCCTGAGGACTGAGCTTTCTGATGATGGCCCTGACAAGAAGCATTTGCGCCTGGAGGCCATAATATATATATATATATAGATAGTTTCGTGCCGCACTGTTACAGCCCAATCCCCAGATTCGATGCAGGAAGCACGAGCCAAGTACAAGGACATGTGCCAGGGGATTTTCGGCTCTGTTGCTTGGCCCAATATCCTGTGCTACTTAAGGTTGTATGGTTTGCAGGATTCGCTTGCAAACTTAAGAATTCTGAGGGCCGGTGGCTGTTTCGGACTCCTCGGAGGAGGAGTTTGATCGCGGGACCTTTGCAGATGCTCTTCAGCAACGGAGGTTCCTCAGTCCACAGATTCAGGTTTCTCGTCCAGAGATCAATGCTGAACGATTGTGTCCGGTTGCGACACTTGACATGTCTCCACGTGATGGTGCCAAGGATCCCGTGGCCAAGAAGCCGAAGGAGGTGCCGCAAGAAGTGGAGCCGGTGCTGGCTTCAGCAAAGAAGGCGCCGCCGATTTCGGCTCCTCGCTCTTGGAGATTTGCATCGATGAGGCATTGTGGCACGAGAGCCTCTGCTGATATATACTCTTGTTCTGTTCGTTTGCCTGCATTGGCCCGTTGTCTGGGGGTTGGCCCAAATGGGTACTGTCCCAGGCCGAGCTCGACATGGACAATATCAAGAGCGGGGAGGAGATGACCGAGCGAGTGCGGTTGCTGTCCGAGGCCTTCAGGCTTTCGCCGGATGTGCACCGCTGTATGGATGAGTCTGAGAAAAAACCTGCCCGTCGATCGGTCTCGATGCATTCTTTGCTGCATGTGACTCTTTGTCCTGAGCCGCTGCTGCTCGCAGGTACATCCGAGGCTTCGACAAGTTCGGCTCCGAGTGGCTCCGGTATGCTCCCCCCCCAGTGTTCTGCACCCTGCACAGCGAGCATGATAAGCTAGTACCGGTGACTACGCATTCAGCTTTGGATTTCCTTCGGTCTAATGAGTCTAACGAACAACATACTTGACTTTTGTAATGCCTTCCAGCAATTTTTTCTGTGCAATTTAGCAAGTCCTAGGGTTTCGGGGATTGCAGGGTTCGGTGAGTTCGGTGGTCCAGGCACGGGTCGGGAGAAACGCCAGCATATCATCATTGTACCTCCTTTATTATATTCTGGCCCGAATTATGGCATATGGTGGGGTGGGTGCCTAAACAAATGGGCGGCTGGATGGCTGGAGGGCATGTTCTTAAAATCATCTCGGTCTCGAGTGCTCTTCAGTCTGCTCAGGCTTGGCATGTAATGATATGTTACACGGCTGCTGCCCCGTTCTCCTGGAATTATTGTTCCCTGGCGCTGCTCGTGTGCGAGGGGTATAGCCAAGGGTTGGCTGCTGCTCCGTATGGCTTCACTGTCGCAAAGACGTGGCTCACATCCGGAGATACAGCCGTTAGTACCGGAGTAAAAGAGTGCTGGTCGGCGTATAGTGGCGACAGGGACGGACGGAGGCACCTGAAAAGGGAAGACAACCAGAGTAATTTCCCGGTCAGGCGCTCCAGGTCGCGGACAGAGCATTCTCGTGATGCCAGAAGCTGCTTGGCAAGAGCAGTGAGGCGAAGCAAGTTGGCGGGGTCCAGGCGGACAGTGAAGCAATCGAAGTCCATTTGCCAACCGATCCACACGACGGATGGGCCTAACGCACATTTATGCCAGCTCATGGGTACCCGAAGGCACAGAAGCAGGATTACAATGACGGAGGCCCAAAGCGGGGCGGAGGTACGATTGAGCAAGGACAAGATGTCATCGACATAAATCAAACCAGTATGACGGACGCGAACCAGCCGTTTGAGAAGGCGGAGAAATAGGCCAGCAGCGCGGGCCCAGTAAAAGCTGGAGACGCGAGCGCCAAAGTTGAGTGTGAGGCATTGATAAAGACGACCGCGATGCCGAAAACAAAGCAGACCACGGTCGGAAGCACGGATGAGGATGCGCCTGTGAGCTTTGGCCACATCCAGCACTAGAGCAACAAGCTGTTCCAACGAATCGGAAAGTGGTATGATTCTGCGCACGTCCATCAGGGACGGGTTGGCGGAACGATTCGGAAGATGCGTGTTGGAAGTGACGCCGGAGACGGAGGAATCCACGACCAATCTCGGCGGGCGCCCAGGAGCCAGAACCACACCCAGTTTACCCACGGCGGTGTGCTTGTACAGAGAACGCAGCTCCTCATCGCCACCGGGGATCTCCCGAATCCAACCGGCTTGGAGTTCGGATGCCAACAATGAGTCCACAATGTCGGCATGGTCGATCGCGGACTTCCAAGCGGATTCGCAATGTTGGAGAGGGAGGCGGGCGGAGTCCGGAGGGGCGGGCAGATGCATAACCGAACACTGTGGTATGATGGAGCCGATGCCCAGAGGGACTCCTTCTCTCAGAACATGAAAATAGTCCGCATCGGGGTCAGAACAGAGCAGGGAGAGACAATGCCACAGGTTGAGTCGGAAGGGTTGACCATCAAGGACGGACATGAGAGAGGACCATGTATCCTCACGGAAGGAAGGCCCTCAGATCATCAAGGAACGGTTTCAGCTCAGCATCGGACAGAGGGTCCTCTTTAGAGCCAGAGAGCAAGCGCGCGGCGTTGTGCTGGTGCAGGCCACTGTCCAGCAGGCGGGAGGTCCAGGCTTTACGCAGCGGACCAAGCACGTCAGTTTGCGATGGCGGAAAGACAGAAGCAGAGCTGCAGAGACCAGCGTCATCCTCCACACGCCCGGGGACGGAGGGCCAGAAAGGGATAGGCAATTTCTGCCAGAGCGCGAGCAGGTGAAGGAGGGTAGTTGGCAGTGGCGCGCGTGAGAAAAGAGCCATCCGGGGCACGCACACCCGAGATTGGCGGATGAAAGCCCAAGGGGTGAGGACACACGGAAGCCACTGCAGAGACAGCCGGGCGATTGCAGGCAAAAGTCCAGCTTGTGCACAGGGAGCCACAGATGCCATATGAGATGCGTGGGACCGGCACCCCGACAGGACCTGCGGGTCTAGCCAGAGGAGGCTGGATGTAGGATTTTCCATCCAGATGAGTGCTCCACCCCGAGATGCGACCAAGGAGAGCAATTTACGGCACCGCGCGTGTATAAGGGATGACCTCCGGAGCTCGTCGGCCTGTGACACGGAGAGACCATCCCGACCACACGGTTGCGCAACGGAGCGGACAGCAGGTGGGCCACCCGGACGGAGTCGAGCACGAGAGACAGCTGCGCACGGTGGGGCAGCGCCTGCTGAACCAACAAGACCGGAAGCACAAAGACGTTCCAAGGAAGCAAGGGTTTGGATCATCAAGCAGATCAACCTTCTCGCCCGACAACAAGTCCACCGGGTGGAAACATCTTCGTGACATGGCGGAAAGTCCTGGCTGAGCGGCAGTCTCTGCCTGACCTGCTGCGGCTGCCTGGGCAGCGTCTGCAGGGCCTGGCTGAGCGGCTGCCTCTGCCTGACCTGCAGCGGCTGCCTGAGCCGCCTGGAGACTGGACAGCAGTTTCTGTCTGTGAGGCTGTGGCAGCTGCCTGGCTGCCTGCTGCAGCACCTCCTCGTCTGCCTCGGCAGCAAACTGCAGTCTTTCTGCAGTCCCAAGCACCTGTCTGTCTCNGGACAGCAGTTTCTGTCTGTGAGGCTGTGGCAGCTGCCTGGCTGCCTGCTGCAGCACCTCCTCGTCTGCCTCGGCAGCAAACTGCAGTCTTTCTGCAGTCCCAAGCACCTGTCTGTCTCGGGTCTGCTTGTTCAGGTTCGGCTTGACTGCCATTGCCTGGCTGTCTGGCTACGGCTACGGTCTGTCTTGCCTTGCCTGAGCCTGCACGGCTGTTCTGGAAGCGGAAGAAGAGCCGCAAAGTCCAAAGACGGGACAGAAGCGCCCGAAATAGTCACCTCAAAGTCCTCAACAGGAGCCTCAATTCCACGGCCCACCGGTTGCAGGGGACGGAAGCCATTGCGGAAGGCAGTGACCACTCGGGCCTGCAGACGGACCATATAGGCACCACATCATCACGGGAATATAGGGCGACCGACCTATCCGCCCCGGAGAGGCGATGGTGTCCCTGGATCCGACGGGTCTCGGACTCAATGGAGAGTTGCCTGGCCCAACTCAACATCGTAGCCTTCAGTGATTGAGCCACCACCAAAGAAAATACGGACGGCGTACAGGCGCCAGTGTTGGCAGAGCAAGTCGCGAAGTCAGGAGACAAAGCATTCACGGTCCCAGGGTTCGGAGAAAGTCGGACGGTCCTCAGTACCCGCGAGAACTGCAGACAGGAAGTCCAAAACCTTGATGGGTTGCACAGCCAAAGTGTCGCAGACCGTCTGGCGCAAGCACGAGAGAAAACGCAAGGACCAGCAAGAGGAGCCGGAGCCCAAGAAACCCTGAGCCAACAGACCCCAGGGCATGCCGCGCTTCGTTGTCTTGGTGCGGACGGAGGTGCCGACCAGAGCGTGCGCAGCAATTTGATACTGCACCCGGGCTGGAGGAACCCACAGAGAGTGGCCTCAGCGCAGGGAAGCTCAAACAAAATACAAGAAGAAAGCCCAGGGGAAGTACCTGTGCCGGTGAGGTGGGCGGATCCAAGACAGACTGCTCGAGCCAGACCACCAAGGACAGGCTGCGCGGCAGGCTTTCTCGATGCTCGGACGGAGCGGAGGCAACCGAAAAAGCACGACACAGTGGGGGACTACAATGATTCTCGCAACATGGCAACCCTGCCGTCTTACACATCCAAGCCAAGGCCTTCAGCGGAGCGGTCGCCAAACCTTGCGCGCTTGCCCGGCAAGAAGCCGGGCGGAGGCGCAGCCGGATGGAAGCCAGCAGAGTCACAATGGCGGCACCAGGAAATCCACTGCTCAAAGTAGCGATCCAAGGTAGATGGGGCATTGCTGGCGATGGCCCGCGCCATGTGCTCGGGGGGTTGGTCGACGAAGCCTGGCAGTCGACAAAGAGGGCAGATGCCGAAGACAGTGCAAGGATCTGGGACCAGCGAAAAAGTTCGCTGTGGTCCCGGCCTTGCTGCTGCTCTTTGCTGCTCCGTCTTCTTGCTCTTGTTGCTTGCATAAGGCACGGTCAGCTGACACCAGGGCGCAGGTTAGTTTTTTGTTCTTGACCTCTGACATGTCGTCCGGCGATCACGACGGTGCTGCCGGCTCAGGTGGCTTTGATCCGCCCGACCGCCACTTCGCAGCGCGCTCGGCAGCTTCCTCCGAACCAGCTCCCGGTGCGGTCTCGGACCCTGCTCGGGATTGGGGCGAAAGGCGCTGGGCCTGTGACATCCGCTTCTGCTTCCGTGGGGCCCGCCGTGCAGAACTTCACAGCTGGGCCAGTGTGGGCGGGCCGAGTGGGGCTGAGTGGGNGTGGGTGGGTTGTTGGGGGTGGGTGGGCGGCTCCTGAAACCGGAGCGGAGTGAGGCCCAAGCGGTCTGCAAAGTAAGATCACTTCATCTGGGAAGTTCAGCAACTCGGCAAGGACGTCGCCCACGGCCGGAAGTGCAGCATGATGGGGGCCACGGTCGGGAGTCGCGGCGGGGACGGACGGAGCCGCATCCACCGGAGCACCAGACAGAGCCGGAGGCACCTGAAACCATGACTTGCAAGGGAAGCAAATGGAAGCTAGGGGGGGCGATGCTGAAAGCGAAAGGCTTTGAGAGGCGGGCTGCCAGCACAAAGGCTCAAGCAAGCACACATGCACCAACGAACTTTCCAGAAGACACGGCAAAGCATTTAGCAACGGTCCTCCATGTTCTTGCCGGTCGGGCTTGCACTCACCGCGGGCGTGCCTGGCCGAGGCAGGAGAAACAAAACCGAAACGGGAGGGTACGGCGAACCTCCAGACGGGCTGGGCGTGAGCGTCGGACCTGAGTGCCGGACGACACGCAACCAAACCGCTGAGGGGCGGAGCAACCGAGTGCCCGGCCAAACGGCTCGTCGTGTGAGTCATGACCTGGCATGGCCGCGACGGAGCAAGCTAGTCAGAACGGGCGGGCCCGCCTGTTTCAGGGCTGTCCACCACCACCGGTCCTGAAAGGACGGGGAGCAGAGCAGCCACCCAAGGAGCAGATGTCAGTCCTGAACCTCGGCCACAGGGATCCGGAGGAGGCGGAGAACGGGACCTCTCAGAACTTGAAGAAGCCATGGCTCACAGCTACGGGCGATTACCAGAACGCAGCAGTCTCGACCGGACGGACGGAAGACCGACGACCGGACGGCAAGCACAAAGTCTGAATCAAAAAGGAACCAAACCGGCTGTGAGCCAAAGCTTGTGCCGGGCGGTTCCGTTGCGTTCTACCACAAACATGTCCGATCAAGTTCGGCAACGGCGCTGCCCGGGCCGTCTTAAGCACAGTGGCGGCAGCTATGGGACTCAAGCACCGCTGAAGGCTCCCCTGGAGGCACAGTCCAGGTTAACCCCCCAGCTCCCCCCCATGCAAGGGAGCGGCACAAGCCCCAAGCAAACAACTTGAGCCAAGATGGCCCTCTCCCTCTCCCTCTCCCTCTCTCCCTCTCTCCCTCTCCCTCTCT